>JAOBRG010380884.1:0-11168 GCA_027574985.1 Umimayanthus nakama | reverse complement strand
TTATCAAAATATCCGCAAACACAATCAGGCAACGCACCTGGCACGCGAGCATCTCCGGTCCCATTGTGAGGCCCTCTAGTGCCAGTCTCTCATCCGGAAGCATAAGGTTTGGTAAAGAAAACTCATACGCGCCCATTGCACCCTGGGATAGCCGTACTTGCTCGATACTCTGCTCCAGCGACTTTTCCACCGATCTAAGATAGTTCAACAGTGCCTCCTTCTCCCTACAGCAAAAAGACAATTAAAATGCATGACTTAATTAAATTTTTAATTAAGTAATTTGTTAACTAGTTCTCTTAATTTTTTTTTTATTTTCACTGAAAGCTTTTTCCAGTGTCTTTGAATTTTCCTAGAAAAAGATACTTAAAATCTTTATTATCATTACTTTTATTACTATTATTATTTCTATTATCATTATTATTATTATTGTTATTGTTATTATTATTATTATTATTACTATTATTATAAAGAAATGTCTTTAGGAGAGCTTAACGCTTGATTTGTTGTAAATTAAAAGAATTTGGAGGGAAATTCAAAAGGGCAAAAACTTTATGTAAATACTTCGCTGTAAATTTCAAAACTGAAGATTAGGGAATTTTCCAGCACCTCGCATTAGCATTGAGTGCCTTGTCGGCGTCGTTCAGCCGTTCGGTCATCAACCGCTTCTCATTCTCCAGGTACGAGGCCTGTTTGGTCATCTGTCGGACCGCGTGCTCCTGACGGCGTAGCTCCATCTTCGCTTCACTCAGACCCTGCACGGAAATGCAAACCAAAAAGTTGAAACTATGCAACTGTTAATAATAACAATTTCGTCTTTACTTCACTCAGAGCCTGTACAAAAAGGCAAATAAAGAAATTAAGCTCTGTATAGCTGTTAACAACAACAGCAATAACAATAATGACAATGACAATAAGAAAGCTAATAATAAAAACAAATGATGAGCTTCATTCATGTAACGCAATTTCCATGTGCTCGATGGCTCTTTAAAACATATATTACGTATGTGTTAAAGAGAAACCCTTTTGTCTTTGAGGTTGGGTGGGCTTTTTTGAAATATAATTCCCTGACAGGCTAAATTCTCGTGAAAAAAACTGCAGCAACTGGTGAACGAAAAAATATCCTGTATACATCAAAAAGAAATTCTTGCCCGCTGCAGGACATGAAAAAAAATCTTGCCCACACAAACCCCCCCTCCCTCAAAGATCAAATGGTTGGCCCAAATAAACCTCCGTGCCCCCTCCCCAAGTGGGTCAATCAAGTGCTGTTACCTTCACTGCTTCACCGAGAGTGGCGTCTCTCTCCTCCCCTTGGGTGTTGTGAAGGTCCAATCTCGCCCCCATTTCCTGCATCTGTGTTGTCTGCTCGTTCAACAGCGCCTGTGCTTGCTGCTCGCGCTTGAGGGCATGGTTCAGCTCTTCACACGCATTCTCAAACCGTGCGACTGGGATCATCGAACTCATCTGAATAAAATGATCAACACGAAGTATTAAACAAGGCTGAACAATCGCGGTGGTTGTCTAGTGGATAGCTGGTTTTCGGGTAGTACTTTGATCTCTTTCACAAGTCATGTTGCCTAGAAGACATATTGAACCAAAGGCAGACAATCCGTAAAATTTCCTTCCCATGTGTTTGCTATTACTTGTGACACGTTGTTGGGTGATGCTCGATATACCGTGTGAGGTGCCATCGTTCATTGTTTAAAAGTGACAGTACATTGTTGCGTTCTTTGGGAGGCAACTCAGGGCTCATTGTCACTTGGTATATCGATCATTACCCACGCTGTTTGACCTTACAAATGTGCTGTAGTTTGTGACACAAAGTTGATGTAAAAAAATTCCTGCAAACCAAATGGACAAGTCATCATCATCATCATCATCTTTGTCACCATCACCATTACTACCAACATAATAAGTATTACTATCACCATTACTGTCACCATCAATATCACTACCACTACCGTCTTTATCATCTTCATCAACTCCATCATCACACCACGACCATTACATTCTTCATTGTCTTTAGCATCACAATAGTCATCACCAAGCAAGCATTGCTGCTTGGTTCTCACCTCTTCCTGCAGACTGTGTAACCTCTCCTCCATAGTTCGCACGCCATCACGTGCTTTTCGCGTTTCGTCTTGACCTATAGTAGAACAATCAATAATTATTCTCTGATTCTCCGAGGTGAAGAGTGGCAGGATTTTCACCAATATACAAAACTGCTAGAGTTAGGAGGCTGCTGGTCAATGTTCAATTAGCTTAAAACAACTGAAACAATTACCTGCCATGTGTGCAGATTTGAGTTCCGAGCAATCCTGTTTGGTCTTTGATAGTTCTAGTCTTAGTCCCCTTCGGTCCACCTCGGCCGTATGAAGTCGTTGGGTGAAGCTCAAGATGTGACCCTGGAGACTACTCACCACGAGCTACGGAGAATGAATAAATTACATACCAGGTTATCTTTAACCATACATCCCAAAAAACGACACGAGCATTGCAACTAAAGTGTCATACGAAACCAAAATTTTCTTCACAGCCACTGGCCTAACTTGAATGAAACCGTGATGACGCATTGATAATAATAGTGCTTTCGCACATGAAAAAGGTATTTTAATTTTTTAACCAGATAACTATTAAAATTATGGAGGCAGAGTAAAAACGAGTTAGGAAAAACAAAGATTGGCGACACATCGATCACCTTCAGGGTTTCTTTAGCCGCATCTTGTTGTGCTTATGCCTGACTGAATGTTGAAGAACATACTTAAAGATATCGGCCAAGTTTGGTTAATTTCTGTCAAAACACTTGACATCAAACCGGTGTATCTCTGGTCTGAGTGCGATGCGGCTTTCTTCAGCTCAAACTACAATTCAAACCCTACAATTTCTAGATATTTTCAAGTTTCGAAGTTAACAGTTGCCACTTTTGAGCGACCTTATTCTGTTTTACGCGTTTCTTGAAACGGTCTTTTTGCAGTAGCGTCGAGGGAACATAAAATGTTATTTCCAGCGGGAACCAACTGACAAACATGCTTCGTAGCACAGTTAACGAGTATACAAACTAGAGTTGAAATATTTGTGAATTGTGACCTATTCTGTGTTTCGAAGCGATTGGAGACGGGAGGGGTCGGTAATGGAGACTTGGTAGCAAAATGCGACGGAGCCAAAGTACCCTCTTTAAAAACTGGACAACTAAATTAACAGTTGGTACCTGTGAGGAGGTGTACTGTGTTGCCTCGGTGACGTATTTCTGTAGCCCTTGCCCCAACTGGAATACCAGGTTATTCCTGTATCCGCTGTACCCGTCCCGCCACAGGGCCTCCTCTTCACTACATGACGTGGCAAACTCAGCCTGGAGCCTGGAAATGAGTTTAGAGTATGCACTTCTGGCAGCTGCAACAATTGCGGCTGGAGGTGAGGGAGAACTGGGTCGAGATAGTTCATCAGGAAACTCTATAATGAAAAACGAGACTGTTAATTATGAATGAACGTAATTAACTCAACTCTGATTAATTTGTATTGCATAAACAGAAAGGTACGTCCACATTGAAAAAGTTCGATTATGTACATCAATGCACGAAACATACTTTTAACGAAATGCAATTTAGTTTAGTATGTAGCAATCTCGTGAAACGTGATTTAATGAAAGGAAATATAATATTTATACGCGAGAGCACTTTGACGAAACCTTTTCAATACTGGTAATAAACCGGTTTTAAATTCCGAGTCACTTGCTTGTCTAAACCAGTGTTTCATACCGTTGAACATGTTCCTAAGCTGCAAACTAAGTGAAGTCCGCTCCGATGAAGGGCAGGGTTTTTTTCAAAACCAGTCTTCCAGTGCAAAAAGATCTAATTTTTAGTTTAATATTTTATTGATGGGAACTTGCCTAAAAACTTATGTTTCTTCTGGTAAAAATTCGTCTAAAATGCAAATCTTCACTCGAAAAGAGCTCAATAAAATTGAAATCTTTGTAATTCCAATTAAGGTTTTGTACTATTTCAATATTTGGTAGCAACCGTAATGACGGAAAACGACCATTTGACTGCTGTCATTTAATGAAACGTCTTATAAATAAGTCGGTAGTTTTCACCTTCGGAGTCTCGCCCTCCACTATACACCGACGATGAGCTTCCCGTTGTGTGACACAACATCTGTTGCAGTTCTGTCACGGTGGTAATCACATGATCTTCCAATTGAGCACTGGTCAGCCACGTCCGGACATTTAAGGTACCACCAGTATCACGTGATCTCGATGTACTGTAGGATTCCCGCCGGACCCTCGCAAGACCTATTTATGGAATTGTAGATGAACTCTAGTGTTGGATAACTTAATTGTAATTCTGATAAGTTGACGAAAACTCAAAGTGTAATAATTCAAATGAAAACTCTTGATGAGCATATTCTAACGGTGATATAAGTTGTAATTCTGGACTAGTTGACGAAAACCCATGATGTGATTATTCAACTAAAAACTCTACTTGAGTACATTCTAACGGTGATACAAGTTCGCAATTCTGAAATAGTTGACGAACACCCAAAGTGTGACCATTTAAATGGAAACTCTTGATGAGTACATTCTAACTGTGAAATCAGTTTGTAATTCTGAACCAGTTGACGAAAACCCAAAGTGTGACCATTCAAATGAGAACTCTTTCTTGATGAGCACATTCTAACGGTGGTATTAGTTTGTTATTCTAAACCAGCGGAGGAAAACCACAAATGTGACCATTCTAATGGCAATATAAGTTTGTAACTCTGAACCAGCTAATGAAATACCAAAGTGTGACCATTCAAATGATATTTCTTGATGAGTACGATATAATGGTGGTATTAGTTTGTAACTTTGAAACAGTTGACGAAAACCCAAATGTGATCCTTCAAATGATTACACTTGATTAGTACATTTTAATGGTGGAATCAGCTTGTATTACTGAACCAGCGTACGAAAGCTCAAAGTCTGACCACTCAAATGAAAACTCTTGATCATTGCGTTCTAATGGCGGTATTATTTTTAATTTCTAAATTCGTGGAAAAAAACTCAAATTAACACCATTCAAATGAACTTTCTTGGTGGTGTTGGTTTATCTGAACACTCTACAGAAACTCTATTTACATTTCCAAAAGGCATTTATACCACCACAAGAGCAATTATTAAATTACTTACCTTTAAAAGGCCTCCTGGTTTTGCCAACTCCACCGCACAGTACAGCAGATAGTCCTCCTATCTCACCAGGGCTCTCCGTCGATATAAACACTCGTGAGCTCACAGCAGCAAAATGGTGAATTCTGTTGGCTGCTAGAACAGCTATGACTCCTACCCGAAACACCAAGATCGGTCGCCTTCCATCAGCAAACGAGCTTTTGCTCATGCGATGACCCCGTAAATCCTTTTCTTTTTCATCCATTTCATTACTCAACATGTCTTCTAAGTTGTGAGTCTGTTCTCTTAATGCCTCCAGGCATTTCACATACTCACTTAAAATGTTTCTTTGTGAAGTGAGGGATCTTATTCTAACAAATGCTGGCCACAGGGCACCCGCAAGCAATGCGCAGGAAGTCAGTAGGCAGCCTCTATGCCTGTGGCTTTGTTGCAGTGTTTGTTGCAGTCTAGCGTTTTCATTTTCTAAAGTCTCTTTTGCTTCTCCTGTCTTGTGAACTTTGCTCCAGGCTTCATCAGCAAGGGTCTGTGTTTTCTATCCAATGAAAAGAGAATGAACAAGATGAAAACGTTTACAAAGAGCTATGTTTTCTGTCAAAAAAAAAAGAAATTTGACTTATCCCTTAATACTACCTGTTTTGGAGAATATTATTAAGCTCTGAAAACAGGTTTCCGGGATCACAAATGGACAAATGCCTCGATATTACCGGCGTTATACTAGGCATAAGACGGCTTTAGACTTGACTACGAGTACAACTTCTTAGGTTATCAACTCAGATTGTTTACTTCATGATCTTCAGCAATTGTTGTATTTAACAGGTGGACGTGTTCGTTGTTAAACCTAAAGGTCTCTAAAATCCAGTGGATTACTGATCTTGACCAGCGATTTGCTTTCCATCACTGGTCACATCGGCTCAGAGATATCTTGAACGGCAATATAAACTTTGTGAACTGATTTTGGAATTTATCAATCAAAAACTGAATCAGAATGTAAAAGATCTAATTAAAAGGTTTCCAAAAGGAAAAAGACTTAGAACTCAGAAATGACCTGCTAACCATGAATGGCTTCACAGCTCAGTGGTTAGAGCATCTTCCCAGCATCACAGAGGTCACGTGTCCGATTCCCGTTGAGGTGTTAAATTTGTTTCAGATAAATACTTGCAGCTGCTTAAGTTGCAATTTAAAACCGCGACAATCTTTTCTTGTATCCAGAAATGAACTAAGAAAACAACCTCAATAAAGTGGCGATGCACTAAAGAAATGATTCACGCGTTAGCTTTCTGCGTTTCGCTCAGTGTGGACCATTTTTGAATAACAAGCAGTTTCCTACAAGACACGAACCTGAGTCCTGTTATGGAGATCGTTCATGAGCTTGGCGTAATGGTCCTCCAGTTCTCTCTTCTGTTTCTTCCACGAGTTCTCCCGGTCTTTTATTGCTGACGATAGCTGAAAATTTGACGGGGGTCGTTACTTTCGGATACCAGAATTTGTTTGTAAACGTAAAGAAATGAGCATTAACAACCGAAACATTTAAGAAAAGCAAGATACCTTTAATGTGTTCGTGGCCGTTAAATTAAAAATATATAGTCACCCCGTCTATTGAACCCAACCATCTGTCTTCTCAAGAACGCACCCGGACTGTTTTCGTTTATATTTACGAGGGGGTCGTTACTTCGGGGGGAAGAAGCCGTTGATTTCAGAGGGCCATTTCCATTTTGGGGGGAAGAGGGAGGGGGTTCGTTACTTTCCGAGGGCTGTTACCTTTTCTCTATGGGGGGAGGGGGGGGAGGGTCGTTACTTTTGGGATTTCCTTAGCAAACACTGGAATTTAAGTTTCCCTCGCGGTTCGATACTTTGGGGGTGAGGGGATTCATTACTTTGGGGAAATATGAGGAATCGTTAATTTGGGGCTTCATTTAGCAGCCTCTGAAATTGACGTTTCTTTTGAGAGTCGTTATTTTCGGGATTCTACGGTATACAAAATTCACTCCAAAAATGGTAGTGGTTACCTTAGCAACAGTCTGCTCGTGTGCTTCCTGAGATTGTCTGAGTGCTTCCTCCTTGCTGGCCAGAACTCTTTCCAGGTGCTCACTCTGAGTGGCAGGAGAACAAAACAACAATGTAGCTGGCGTTAGTTGCGACTTGGTAACTACATAGAGTGCACAAGCGCGGCTTGCTTCACTTAACTTGTTCCTTAATGTTGAAATGCTTTCCAATCTTCCGTACTCGACTGTGGTTTTACAGTCTCATTCAGCTACGTATGATATCTGTCTGATTGTATTCCTTCCTAACTGCCTCTCTCCTTTATATACACGCACCACTAACCCCACCTTATGTATATCGAATAACAGTATTTCTCTTTTAAAAATTCCTTGCATCTGGCTGGTATCTCATACACTCATATCGATCAACGTGCTAACAGATCTGGTAGTTAATAGTGGTAGGTACGACAATATCCTAACTTTACGATGTGTATCTATGTCTGCCAGAAAGGTTCTGCCACAACCCGCTCTGCTGGAGTGAGCCTATGTCCAACTGTCCATCAATCTGCCTAAAGGAAATATCGTTGTATGGAGGTCGAGTTGGAATGATTTTTTTGCTGTGTACTGTGTTTCATTTGTGGTTGTGACAAAATGTTCATTAATGTACAGTGTCATTTGTACACCTTATTTATTAAATCAAATAACTATTATTTACTTGAGACTATGCACTGTACAGTACGGTTGATTACTGAATTACGCTTCATAAACACAACGCATTGCTGTACAGACTGTACTGTATGTTCTTTCATTTTGCTTGAATCGAAATGTAATCGAAAGTCAGTTCTAAAGTATTCCTTAAGTCGTGTTTGTCGACATCCGGACGGGAGAAAGAAACGTTATCGTAAAAACGAGGATATTGTTAGATCGAGTATCGTTTTTAAAATCCAGGTTCCACTGTACTATTACCCTCTCATTGGCTCTGTGCGCCTCAGTGAGCGGTGCGCCACAGGATCTGCTCAAATTAATCTACCTAGTTTTCCATCACGCATTCTACACTCATCGCCCTCAACGTCTCTTTATACCATGAATATTACTTACCCTCTCATTGGCTCTGTGTATCTCACTGAGTTGTGCCGCTACTTGCTCAGCTACAAGACTACTCATGTCCGCCCAGGAGTACTTAGACAGCACGGAATCAGGGGAGTTGATATACACCTGTCCCGTGATCATCCGCTGGTACAAGGTGTGAAGGAATGTACAACGGGACTGTGGAGACAGTGAAAACATGAAACAACAGCAGAACATACGGAACTCGTCGAAAATAAAGTGTTTTTCTTTTTTGCTATACAAATATTGATGATTCCATGTGACAATGCAAATAAAGCAATACTCCACGATTTGCGCTAAATGCAATGTACTACAACAAGAAAAAGGAATGTTCTCTAATCAATAGCTTATAAGCGACGTAGTTTCAAATTTGAACAAATTCAGGTCATGAGTTTTTTAGTTTTCTCTTAAGAACAGGAGTTCAATAAGGCACGATGTAGCACGATTCCTAACCACAGTTCTACTTTGTTTACATGCAATCTAGTTTTAACTAAAAAATGATTTTCCAGATTTCAAAGCCTGAAATTTAAAATTTTGACTTTGCAGTTTAATTCTCAAGCCTTTGAAGCAACTTTATTTTCAGCCTCAGACTCACGTCGTTCAGGTACCGCTCATCTAACAAAACTTTGCTCTTTTAATTATAATCATTTGTCACTACCAAACTAGTCATGTTCTTATTGTTACAGTAAGAAGAAGCAAGACGTAGATCGACCTCTTCATCAAAACCAAACTCACCTCATCTTCCTGGCTGTAGGCAGTTTTCAACTTCATATTCTGCAACGATAAAAGAAGAACACACGTGAAGGTTCTTTATGAATAACTGTATAACACATATTCAAAGACTCGATTAATCGACCAAAAATGGGTGAAAAAAAGCGCCAAACAAAAGGATTAAATAAAGTATAAGTTGTTAAAATTTACTTTTTACAAGCAGGAAAGACCAAGAGGATTACATAAATTATGTACAATAAATTCACTGAAATTGTTTGAAATTTTTTACAACAACAAAGATAGAAAGTGTACAAATAGAACATCATGAACAAGTTACACAAATTATAAAACGAGAAATGAGGAGCAGGTAACTACTTTAATATGTGCTAATGTATACATGATACAACTCGTCAGGGAAGATGGCAAGGAAGCCTCAAAGAAACTATACAAGCTTATGATAAATATCTACATAGTGGTAGAAAAATAACTAAAGCAATATAAATGTTTTCAATTTTGTTAAATGTCTGGGTTTTTTTTCTTGTTCTCAATCGTCTTACATGTTTTCCCGCTCGGGATAGATCGATAACTTTCCTAGTTGTCCGTGACCCGTTTGAGCTCAGTAGAAACAAACCTGTTCCTCATTGTCTTGAAGCCGAGTTCTCTGTTCTTCGAGATTCTTCTGCAATCTCTGTACATCCACATTAAGCGCTGCAATGGTTGCATCTTTCTCAGCTCCATCAGTGTTGAATTTGGCCAGCTCTTTCTTAGCACTAGCCAGGGCACTCTGAGTCTCCTGTCGACAATACACAAAGCTCTACTGTGACACGAGTGGTGGAGAATCCAGAAAACGTACGGTAATAATTTTTCTTTTAAAAATTCCGTTTTCTTCCTATGAATGAGGAATTTACAGGTCTGGCCATACATGACGTCATGCCTTCTTTTGATTGGCCAACAGTTTGTTGGCTAAACATGAAAAACGTCCCATCGCAAGCTAAGCCATCAGAGAAAAACTTACTCGCTTTGACCTTTGTGTTAAACAGATAATTGTACTGTTCCTTTCCGCACAAGTCGTAAAAAGTAGGGATTGACTTTTACTTCTACATTATTTTATCATCCACAAAGGCTACAGCCATCTTGTGCATACAAGAGCTATTACAAAAAAGTGGGAGAAAATTACAAACGTGAGAAAAAAAAAAGAAAATATACTCGAGTATAAAGTTTTTATTGGCACTCGCTGAAGAATCGGAATATATTGAGGATTTGGTCTGATCACATAAAATGCAAAACTATTGTTGTGAATTCAAACATGTGAACATCAAGCGAACACTTCGAGAGGAGAATTAAGACAGGCAATCACGATATACACAGTGCTGTGTTTGGAACAAAGACGGCGAAACCATGATCTATCGGGAGTTGGCGAAGTAATGCAAATAATCCTGAGGAAGCAGATAAAACGTAAGTTTGTACGAAAGATAGATCTTTAGAGCCCGCTGTTAGTTGTAGTAACGACATCTCTGAAAACATTTAGAAGAGAACACATCAAACTCGATCCTTACACGAATTGGACGCCTTAGAGAGGAGTTTTGAGAGTGGGGAAAGCAGACCTAGCAATGCGTTCACGGTAGTTTTTTTTCTTTCTCTATTAACTTTATCCTTTTGATTGCTCTAAGTTCTCCCAGGACTTTGGAAAGCTAAAACAAACTGGGATACCTAAAAAAGTTGTAAGGCATAGTTACCTTTACTGCCTTGTCTCGGCTCATCACCATCTCTTTGTATCGTTCACATTCTGATGACACATTTTCCATCACTTCTCTCAACCTCTTCAGCTATAAATGAAACAAACCAAAGCTTGTGACATAACGTGAAACAGCTTGTGTACCCCGGTTGACGCGTTTGAACATCTATTCTGATAGTCTAGTATGGTGTGTCTCAGCTTGAACACATAAAACCTAATTAGTGTACAACACACAAACTTCTGCAGAGGCATTGGAACACCTGTCCTGGTAATCCAGTAGGGCGTGCTTCAGTTTCACATAACACCTAATCAGTGAATAACACACATACATCTGCTGAGGCATTAGAACACCTGTTCTGGCAATCCAGTAGGGTGTGTTTAAGGTTCACATAACACATAAAATAGTGAACAACGCACATACCTCTGCTGAGGCATTGGAACACCTGTTTTGGTAATCCAGCAGGGTGTGTCTAAGGTT
>JAOBRG010380862.1:0-11171 GCA_027574985.1 Umimayanthus nakama | reverse complement strand
GTACAGATCTTGAGTCAAATGTGATCCATAATTGTACAGGCAAACATTACAGTGGCTTGGCATCAAATACACACTGCAAGAATTAAAACCGAAGGTACATAAAACAAAAAATACGCACACATTTAGAAAAGCGGCTGCCATGACCGGCGCTCATTTACATGATTACATATTGCTGTTCCAGGAACAAATTTTGTCAAACTTTCATATCTCGGCGAGTTTAGCACCCGAGTGTTGCAAATCGCTTTTTTAGCCGTTTCAAGAATATTTCAGCATATTGCACTTGTAGGACAAAAAAATGACAAACTTTCACTTATCGTCGAGATGAGCACCCGAGTGTTGCAAATGGCTTTTGTAGCCATTTTGAGCATATTTCAGCATATTGCAGTTGTAGGACACAGAAATGTCAAACTTTCATATCTCGGCGAGTTGAGCACCCGAGTGTTGCAAATCGCTTTTCAAGCCGTTTTAAGCATATTTCAGCATATTGCACTTTTTTGACCCAAAAATGTCAAACTTTCATATCTAGGCGAGTTGAGCACCCGAGTGTTGCAAATCGCTTTTCTAGCCATTTTAAGCATATTTCAGCATATTGCACTTGTAGGACCGAAAAAGGTCAAACTTTCATATCTAGCTGAGTTGAGCACCCGAGTGTTCCAAAATCGCTTTTCTAGTCCTTTTAAGCATATTTCAGCATATTGCTGTTGTAGGATAAAAAAATGCCAAACTTTGATATCTCGGCGAGTTGAGCTCCCGAGTATTGCAAATCGCTTTTCTAGCCATTTTAAGCATATTTCAGCATATTGCACTTGGAGGACCCAAAAATGTCAAACTTTCATATGTCGGCGAGTTCAGCACCCGATTGTTGCAAATCGTTTTTCTAGCCATTTTAAGAATATTTCAGAATATTGCACTTGTAGGACCCAAAAATGTCAAACTTTCATACCTCGGCGAGTTGAGCACCGCATTGTTGCAAATGGCTTTTCTAGCCGTTTTAAGCATATTTCAGCTTATTGCAGTTCTAAGACCAAAAAATGTCAAACTTTCATACCTCTGGAGTTGAGCACCCGAGTGTTGCAAATCGCTTTTCTAGCCATTTTAAGTATATTTCAGCATATTGCATTTGTAGGACCCAAAAATATCAAACTGTCATATCTCGGCGAGTTGAGCACCCGAGTGTTGCAAATACCTTTTCTAGCCATTTTAAGCATATTTCAGCATATTGGATTTGTAGGACCAAAAAATGTCAAACTTTCATATCTCGGCCAGATGAGCACTCGAGTGTTGCAAATCGCTTTTCTAGCCGTTTTAAGAAAAATTTCAGCATATTGCAGTTCTAAGACCGAAAAATGTTAAATTTCTTATCTCGGCGTGTTAAGCTCCCGAGTGTTGCAAAATTGCTTTTGTAGCCCTTTTACGCATATTTCAGCAAATTACTGTTGTAGGTTCCAAATATGTCAAAGTTTCATTTTTCGACAGTTTATCACCCGAGTGTTGCAAATCGCTTTTGTAGCCATTTTAAGCATATTTCAGCATATTGCACTTGTAGTACCAAAAAATGTGAAACTTTCATATCTCGGTAAGTTGAGCACCCGAGTGTTCCACATCGCCTTTCTAGCCGGTTTTAAGCATATTTCTACACATTGCACTTGTAAAACAAAAAAATGTCAAACTTTCACATCTCGGCGAGTTGTGCACCTTAGTGTTGCAAATCGCTTTTCTACCCGTTTTAAGCTTATTTTAGCATATTGCACTTGTAGGACCCATAAATATCAAACTTTCATATCTCGGCGAGTTGAGCACACAAGTGTTCCAAATCGCTTTTCTAGCCGTTTAAAGCATATTTCAGCATATTGCAGTTCTAAGACCCAAAAATAACAAACTTTCATACCTCGGCGAGTTGAGTACCCGAGTGTTGCAAATCGCTTTTCTAGCCGTTTTAATATTGCAGTTCTAAGACCGAAAGATGTGAAACTTTCATATCTCGGCGAGTTGAGCACCCGAGTGTTGCATAATCCCTTTTGTAGCCTTTTAAGCATATTTCAGCATATTACTGTTATAAGATCCAAAAATGTCAAACTTTCATATCTCGGCGAGTTGAGTACCAGAGTTTTGCAAATCGCATTTCTAGCCGTTTTAAGCATATTTCATCATATTGCACATGTAGGACCCAAAAATGTCAAACTTTCATATCTCGGCGAGTTGAGCACCCGACTGTTGCAAATTGCTTTCTAGCCGTTTTAAGCATATTTCAGCATATTCCAAATGTAGGAACCAAATATGTCAGACTTTCATATCTCGGCGAGTTGAGCACCCGAGTGAGGCAAATCGCTTTTCTAGCCGTTTTAACGATATTTCAGCATATTGCTGTTGCAGGATCCAAAAATGTCAAACTTTCATATCTCGGCGAGATGAGCACCCGAGTGTTGCAAATCGCTTTTCTAGCCGTTTTAAGCATAATTCAGCATATTGCACTTGTAGGACCCAGAAATGTCAAACTTTCATATCTCGTCGAGTTGAGCACCCGAGTGTTGCAAATCGCTTTTCTAGCAATTATAAGCATATTTCAGCATATTGTACTTGTAGGACCCAAAAATGTTAAACCTTCATATCTCGGCGAGTTCAGCACCCGAGTGTTGCAAATCGCTTTTCCAGCCGTTTTAAGCATATTTCAGCATAATGCAGTTGTAGGACATAAAAATGTCAAACCTTCATATCTCGGCGAGTTAAGCACCCGAGTGTTGCAAATAGCTTTTCCATCCGTTTTAAGCATAATTCAGCATATTGCACTTGTAGGACCCAAAAATGTCAAACTTTCATATCTCGGCGAATTCAGCACCCCAGTGTTGCAAATCGTTTTTCTAGCCGTTTTAACCATATTTCAGAATATTGCACTTGTAGGACCCAAAAATGTCACACTTTCATATCTCTGCGAGTTGAGCACCCGAGTGTTACAAATCGCTTTTCTAGCCGTTTTAATTATATTTAAGCATATTGCATGTGTAGCACCCAAAAACGTCAAACTTTCATATCTCGGCGAGTTGAGCACCCGAGTGTTGCAAATCGCTTTTCTAGCCGTCTCAAGCATATTTCAGCATATTGCACTTTGCTTTTCTACCTGACGGGTAGAAAAGCGATTTGGAACACTTAGGTGCTCAACTCGCCAAGATATGAAAGTTTGACATTTTAGGGTCGTACAACTGCAATATGCTGAAATATGCTTAAAAGGGCTAGAAAAGCGATTTTGCAACTCTCGGATGATCAACTCGCCGAGATATGAAAGTTTGACATTTTTTGGTCCTACAAGTGCAATATGCTGAAATATGCTTAAAACGGCTACAAAAGCAATTTGCAACACTCGGGTGCTCAACTCGCCAAGATATGAAAGTTTGAAATTTTTATGTCCTACAACTGCATTATGCTGAAATCTGATTAAAACGGCTAGAAAGTCGATTTGCAACAATCGGGTGCTGAACTCGCCGAGATATGAAAGTTTGACATTTTTGAATCCTACAACAGTAATATGCTGAAACATGCTTAAAAAGGATACAAAAGCGATTTTGCAACACTCGGGTGCTCAACTCCCGAGATATGAAAGTTTGACATTTTTCGGTCTTAGAACTGCAATATGCCGAAATATGCTTAAAAAGGTGGGAAATGCGATTTGCAAAACTCGGATGCTCAACTAACCGAGATATGAAAGTTTGAAATTTTTAGGTCCTATAACAGCAATATGCTGAAATATGCTTAAAACGGCTAGAAAGCGATTTGTAACACTCGGGTGCTCAACTCGCACAGATATGAAAGTTTGACATATTTGGGTCCTACAAGTGCAATATGCTGAAATATGCTTAAAACGGCTAGAAAAGCCATTTGAAACACTCCGCTGCTCAACTCGACGAGATATGAAAGTTTCACATTTTTTGGTGGTAAAACTGCAATATACTTAAATATGCTTAAAACGGCTAAAACAGCGATTTGCAACACTCGGGTGCTAACATCGCCGAGATATGAAAATTTGACATTTTTTGGTCCTATAAGTGCAATATACTGAAATATGCTTAAAACGGTTACAAATGCGATTTGCAACACTCGGGTGGTCAACCCGCCGAGATATAAAAGTTTGACATTTTTGGGTCCTACAAGTGCAATATGCTGAAATATTCTTAAAACGGCTACAGAAGCAATTTGCAACACTCGGTTTCTAAACTCGCCGAGATATGAAAGTTTGACATTTTTGGGTCCTACAAGTGCAATATGCTGAAATATACTTAACACGGCTAGAAAAGCGATTTGCAACACTCGGGTGCTCAACTCGCCGAGATATGAAAATTTGACATTTTTGGGTCCTACAACTGCAATATGCTTAAATATACTTAAAACGGCTAGAAAAACGATTTGTAACACTCGGGTGCTCAACCCGCCGAGATATGAAAGTTTGACATTTTTAGGTCCTACAACTGCAATATACTTAAACATTCTTAAGACGGCTAAAAAAGCGATTTGCAACACTCGGGTGCTCATCTCGCGGAGATATGACAATTTGACATTTTTGGGTCCTGCAAGAGCAATATACTGAAATATGCTTAAAACGGTTAGAAATACGATTTGCAACACTCGGATGCTCAACTCGCCGAGACATAAAAGTTTTACATTATTGGGTCCTAGAGGTGCAATATGCTGATATTTCTTAAAAACGGCTAGAAAAGCGATTTGCAACACTCGGTTGCTCAAATTCCCGAGATATGAAAGTTTGACATTTTTGGGTTCTTGAAGTTAAATATGATGAAATATGCTTAAAACGGATGGAAAAGCGATTTGCAACATTCGGGTGCTCAACTCGCCGAGATATGAAAGTTTGACATTTTGGGTCCTACAAGTTCAATATGCTGAAATATGTTTAGAACGGCTGGAAATAAGATTTGCAACAATCGGGTGCTCAACTCGCCAAGATATGAAAGTTTGACATTTTTGGATCCTACAAGTGAAATATGCTGAAATATGCTTAGAACGTTTAGAAAAGCGATTTGGGACACTCGGGTGCTCAACTCGCCGAGATATGAAAGATTGACCTTTTTGGGTCCTACAAGTTCAATATTCTGAAATATGTTTAAAACGGCTAGAAAAACGATTTGCAACACTCGGTTGCTCAACTAGCAGAAATATGAAAGTTTGACATTTTTGAGTTCTACAAGTACAATATGCTGAAATATCCTTGAAACGGCTAGAAAAGCGATTTGGAACAGTCGGGTGCTCATCTCGCCGAGATATGATAGTTTGACATTTTTTGACCTTACAAGTGCAATATGCTGAAATATGCTTAAAACGGCTACAAAAGCGATTTGAAACAGTCGGGTGCACAATTCGCCGAGATACGAAAGTCTGACATTTTTTGGTCCTACAAGTGCAATATGCTGAAATATTCTTAAAACGGCTAGAAAAGCGATTTTCAACATTCGGTGCTCAACTCGCCGAGATATGAAAGTTTCATATTTTTTGGTCCTACAACTGCAATATGCTGAAATAAGCTTAAAACGGCTAGAAAAGCCATTTGCAACACTCGGGTAATGAACTCGCAAAGATATGAAAATTTGATATTTTTGTGTACTACAAGTGCAATATGCTGAAATATGCTTTAAACGGCTAGAGAAGCAATTTGCAACACTCGGATGCTCCACTCGCCGAGATATGACGATTTGACATTTTTTGGTGCTACAAGTGCAAAAGGTTGAAACATGCTTAAAACGGCCAGAAAAGACATTTGCAATAGTCGGGTGCTCATCTCGCCGAGATATGAAAATTTGACATTTTTTTCCTACAACTGCAATATGTTGAAATATACTTAAAACGGCTAGAAAAGACATTTACAACACTCGGGCGCTCAACTCGCCAAATATGAAAGTTTGACATTTTTGGGTCCTACATGTGCAATTTGCTGAAATATGATTAAAACTGATATAAAGCCATTTAAAACACTCGGGTGCTCAACTCGCCGAGATTTGAAATTTTGACATTTTTGGGTCCTATAAGTGCAATATGCTTAAATATGTTTAAAATGGCTAGAAATGCGATTTGCAACACTCGGATGCTCCACCCGCCGAGATATGAAGATTTGACATTTTTGGGTCCTACAATTGCAATATACTGAAATATGTTTAAAACGAGTAGAAATGCGATTTCAAACTCTCGGGCGCTCAACTCGCCGAGATATAAAAGATTGACGTTTTTGGGTACTACAAGTGCAATATGCTGAAATATGCTTAAAACGTATAGAAAAGCGATTTGCAACACTCGGTCGCTCAACTCTCCAGGATATGAAAGTTTGACATTTTTGGGTTCTACAAGTGCAAAATTCTGAAGTATGCTTAAAACGTCTAGAAAAGCCATTTAGAACACTCGGATGCTCATCTCACCGAGATTTGAATGTTTGACATTTATTGGTACTACAAGTGCAATATGGTAAAATATGCTTAAAACGGCTAGAAAGGCGATTTGAAACATTCGGGTGCTCAATTCGTTGAGATATCAAAGTTTGAGGTTTTTGGTCCTAAAAGTGCAATATACTGAAGTATGCTCAAAACGGCTGGAAAAGCGATTTGGAACACTCGGGTGCTCAACTCGCAGAGATATGAAAGTTTGACATTTTTGGGTCCTACAACTGCAATATGCTGAAATATTGTTAAAACGGCTAGAAAAGCAATTTGCGACACTCGCGTGCTCAACTCGCCGAGATATGAAAGTTTGATATTTTTTAGTCCTACAAGTGTAATATGCTTAAATATGCTGAAAACGGCTAGAAAAGCTATTAGCAACACTCGAATACTGAACTCGCAAAAATATGAAAACTTGATTTTTTTTTTGTACTACAAGTGCAATATGCTGAAATATGCTTTAAACGGCTAGAAAAGCGATTTGCATCACTCGGGTGCTCATCTCGCCGAGATGTGAAAGTTTGACATTTTAGGGTCCTACAAGTGGAATAGGTTGAAACATGCTTAAAACGGCTAGAAAAGACATTTGCAATAGTCGGGTGCTCAACTCGCCGAGATATCAAAGTTTGACATTTTTTATCCTAAAAGTGTAATATGCTGAAATATGCTTAAAACGGCTGGAAAAGCGATTTGCAACACTCAGGTGCTCAACTCGCAGAGATATGAAAGTTTGACATTTTTGTGTCCTACAAGTGAATTATGCTGAAATATGCTTAGAGTGGCTAGAAAAGTGCTTTGGCACACTCGGGTACTCAACTCGACGAGACGTGAAAGTTTCACATTTTTGGGTCCTACAAGTGAAATATGTTGAAATATGCTTAAAAATGCTAGAAAAGCGATTAGCAACACTTGGGTGCTCAACTCGCCGAGATGTGAAAGTTTGACATTTATGGGTCCTACAAATGCAATATGTTGAAATATGCTTAAAACGGCTAGTAAAGCCATTTGAAACACTCGGGTGCTCATCTCGCCAAGATATGAAAGTTTGACATTTTTGGGTACTACAAGTGCAATATACTGAAATATTCTTAGAACGTCTAGAAAAGCCATTTCCAACATTCGGGTGCTAAACTCGCCGAGTTATGAAAGTTTGACATTTTTGTGTCCTACTAGTGTAATTTGATGAAATATTCTTAAAACGGATAATAAAGCGATTTGCAACAGTCGGGTGAACAACTCGCCGAGATATGAAAGTTTGACATTTTTGATCCTACAAGTGCAATATTCTGAAATATGCTTAAAACGGCTAGAAATGAGATTTGGAAGACTCGGGTGCTCAACTCGCCGAGATATGAAAGTTTGATGTTTTCGGGTCCTACAAGTGCAATATGCTGAAATATGCTTAAAACGGCTAGAGAAGCGATTTGAACCACTCGGGTGCTCAACTCGTCGAGATATGAAAGTTTGACATTTTTGGCTCCTACAAGTGCAATATGCTGAAATATGCTTAAAAAGGCTACAAAAGCGATTTGCAACCCTTGGGTTCTCAACTCCTCAGATATGTAAGTTTGACATTTTTGGGTCCCACAACTGCAATATGTTGAAATATGCTTAACATATCTTGAAAACAGATTTGAAGCACTCGGGTGCTCAACTCTCCGAGATATGTAAGTTTGACATTTTTGGGTCCTACAAGTGCAATATGCCGAAATATGCTTAAAACGGCTAGAAAAGCCATTTGCAACTGTTGGGTGCTCAACTCGCCGAGATGTGAAAGTTTAACATTTTTGGGGCCTACAACTGTTATATGTTAAAATATAATTAAAACGGCTAGAAATGCGACTTGCAACATTCGGGTGCTCAATTCGCTGAAATATGAAAATTTGACATTTTTGAGTCCTACAAGTGCAATATGCTAAAATATGCTTAAAACAGATAGAAATGCGCTTTGCAACACTCGGGTGCTCAACTCGCCGAGATATGAAAGTTTGACATTTTTGGGTCAGACAACGAAAATATGCTGAAATATGCTTAAAACGGCTAGAAAAGCGATTTGCAACTCCCGGGTGCTCAACTCGATGAGATATGATAGTTTGACATTGTTGGGGCCCATTCCGGCAATATGCTGAAATTTGCTTAAAACGGCTAGAAAAGCGATTTGAAACACTGAGGTTCTCAACTCGCCGAGATATGAAAGCTTGACATTTTTGGGTCCCTCAAGTGCAATATGCTGAAATAAGCTTAAAACGGCTAGAAAAGCCATTTGCAATACTTGGGTTCTCTATTCGCCGAGATATGAAAGTTTGACTTTTTTGGGTCCTACAAGTGCAATATGCTGAAATATGCCTAAAACGGCTAGAAAAGCGTTTGCAACACTCGGGTGGTCAACTCGCCGATATATGAAAGTTTTACAATTTTGGGTCCTACAAGTGCAATATTCTGAAGTATGCTTAAAAAGGCTACAAAAGCGATTTGCAATACTAGGGTGCTCAAATCGCCACGTTATGAAAGTTTGCCATTTTTCGGTCCTACAAGTGCAATATGCTAAAATATACTTAAAACGGCTAGAAAAGCGATTTGCAAAACTCGGGTACTCACTTTGCGCGGATATGAAAGTTTGACATTTTTTGGTCCTACAAGTGCAATATGCTGAAATATGCTTAAAACGGTTATAAAAGCCATTTGCAACACTGTGGTGCTCAACTCGCCAAGATTTGAAAGTTTGACATTTTTGGGTCTTACAAGTGCAATACGCTGAAATATGCTTAAAACGGTTAGAAAAGCGATTTGCAACACTCGGGTGCTCAAATCGCCGAAATATGAAAGTTTGAACTTTTTATGTCCTGCAACTGCAATATGCTTAAATATGCATAAAACGGTTAGAAAAGCGATTTGCAACACTCGGGTGCTCAATTCGCCGAGACTTGAAAGTTTAACATTTTTGGGACCTACAACTGTAATATGCTGAAATATGTTTGAAATAGCTAAAAAAAAGATTTGCAACACTCGGGTGCTCAACTCGCCGAGATATGAAAGTTTGACTTTTTTGGGTCCTACATGTGCAATATGCTGAAATATGTTTAAAACGGCTAGAAAAGGTATTTGCAACACTCGGGTGCTTAACTCTCCGAGATATGAAAGTTTGACATTTTTGGGTCATATAAGTGCAATATACTGAAATATGCTTAAAACGGCTAGAAAAGCGATTTTAAACACTAGGGTGCTCAACTCGCCGAGATATGAAAGTTTGACATTTTTGAGTCCTACAAGTGCAATATGCTGAAATATGCTTTAAACGGCTAGAAAACCGATTTGATACAATCGGGTGGTGAACTTGCCGAGATATGAAAGTTTGACATTTTGGGGTCCTACAACTGTAATATGCTGAAATATACTTAAAACGGGTAGAAAAGCGATTGGCAACACTCGGGTGCTCAACTCGACGAGATATGAAAGTTTGACATTTTTGGGTTCTAGAAATGCAATATGCTAAAATATGCTTAAAACGGCTAGAAAAGCCATTTGCAACACTCCCGTACTCAACTCGCCCAGATATGAAAGTTTGACATTTTTTGGTCCTTTAACTGCAATATGCTGAATTATGCTTAAAACGGCTAGAAAAGCGATTTGCAACATTCGGGTGCTCAACTCGCCGAGATATGAAAGTTTGACATTTTCAGGTCCTACAAGTGCAATATAATGAAATATGCTTAAAACGGCTAGAAAAGCGATTTGCAACAATTGTGTGCTCAACTCGCCGAGATATGGAATTTGACATTTTTGGGTCCTACAAGTGCAATATGCTGAAATATGCTTAAAACGGCTAGAAAAGCCATTTGAAACATTCGGGTGCTCAAATCGCCGAAATATGAAAGATTGAACTTTTTATGTCCTGCAATTGCAATATGCTTAAATATGCATAAAACGGTTAGAAAAGCGATTTGCAAAACTCGGGTACTCAACTCACCGAGATATGAAAGTTTGACATTTTGGGGTCCTACAATTGCAATATGCTGAAATATGCTTAAAACGGCTAGGAAAGCCATTTGCAATTATCGGGTGCTGTACTCGCCGAGATATGAAAGATTGACATTTTTGGGTCCTACAAGTCCAATATGCTGAAATGTGCATAAAAAGGCAAGAGAAGCGATTTGCAATACTCCGGTGCTCAACTCGCCGAGATATGAAAGTTTGAACTTTTTATATCCAGCAAGTGCAATATGCTGAAATATGCTTAAAACGGCTAGAAAAGCAATTTGCAACACTCGGGTGCTCAACTCGCCGAGATGTGAAAGATTGACATTTTTGGGTCAGACAACGGCAATATGCTGAAATATGCTTAAAACAGCTAGAAAAGCGATTTGCAACACCCGGGTGCTAAACTCGATGAGATATGATAGTTTTACATTGTTTGGTCCCATTCCTGCATTATGCTGAAATATGATTAAAACGGCTACAAAAGCGATTTGCAACACTCGGGTACTCAACTCGCCCACATATGAAATGTTGACATTTTTGGGTCCTACAAATACAATATGCTGAAATTTGCTTAAAACGGCTAGAAAAGCGATTTGCAACACTAAGGTTCTTAACTGGCCGAGATATGAAAGCATGACATTTTTGGGTCCTTCAAGTGCAAAATGCTGAAATATGCTTAAAACGGCAAGGAAAGCGATTTGCAACACTCGGGTGCTCAATTCGCCGAGATATGAAAGCTTGACATTTTGGGGTTCTACAAGTGCA
>JAOBRG010380851.1:0-11171 GCA_027574985.1 Umimayanthus nakama | reverse complement strand
CAAGACTAAACTAAAGAACACATTTGTTAATTGTTGTGTTAGCCTTTTTCTAACCAGAAGTCTGATTCCTTTTTTTTCTTGTTTTTTTTTTTAAATAAGAAAGAGTAGACTGTAGTAGGATCAGTATGACGTCACGGACTTGCGCAGAGAGCTGGAGGAGAAGCAACCTCGTGTCAAGAGTTGTTGTTATTGCTGTTGAGATTAAGATTGTTCATTTCCAAGACTCGTCTTTTATTACGATCTAGCAAGGGTCGACTACACAAGGGGGGGGGGGGGTCATTTGGATCCCCCCATAAATTTTCGAAACGGTTGCACTTAAAAGATCAGTCTTTTGCATGGAAGTAGCTTTTAGTTTGCTAATTACTTACCATTACAACAATCAAGCTGTAATTAAGAGCTGTTGCTATGGCAACAGTCGTTTCACAACATATCCGCCATCTTGGCCGCCATCATGGATTTTTCAAAAAATTTTATTTTACGCAGAACTGAAGCAAATTTTGCTGGAATTAGTAGAAAACATGAATTTTCAGCCTAAAATAGGAATATAATTGAGAATAGAGTCTAAAAGAGGAAATGAGAACCATTTTTCCAAAAAATGTACAGTTTTTTATTTCGAACAATAATTTGCATACTAAATTACGCATAAATTATAAGTGATGACGTCATTCAATTAACGTCACAAAATGCGCTCATTATCAGACTACAGGTACCGAAAGTTTCATTTTGATTGCTTGAAAGCTACAAATTTTAGGTCGGAAAAACCCCTGGGGGGGTCCATTTGACCCCCCCCCCCCCCTTGGGCTTTCGAGGGTTAAGTTGTAGCAGTTAACCTATATTTCCCACTGTGATAGCGTTGTTATCTTTTGGGCATTTTCAATTAGACTCTTTAGCAATCTTCTTACGAACAAATGAAACCACACTGAACACTGAAGCTTTTCACAAGAACCACCAAAGGGCACGATAAGAACATGAGAAAATTTGACAAGGGTTTGGCCTTGCTGTATGTTAGCTATGAGTATAGAAGGCTAAAATCATTTAAAACAAGTTATTTAACACAAAATTCTACTTTTTAATTTGTTCAAAATCTGATACACGGCTATCAGCTCAAAACCATTAATCACTAGTTTACATTCCAACATTGCTGTATAATGGAAATCCTTAAAGTTTGTTTTAAAATCCTATAAAACTGCTCCTAGTGTTTGACCGTTTTCGCTTTTGGTGCACTGTAAATTTGCCTTCCCGTTCAAATGCGTTATTAGGAGACATCCTTAGCTTGTGTTCAACAAAACTCTCATTTATTTAGGTTTTTGCAAGATTTACCTCATTATGGTTTGTTCTTGTACAAGAAAAAATGTCAAAATTAAAATGAAGACGACCAGTACCCAGTTCAGTGCATGGTTACTTGGCCTTAGATTCAAGTGTAACATGGAAGTTACCACACCAGTTATCACAAGTGCATTAGATAGAAGCATAAATATGTATGTACTCACTCGCTCTTTTTTATAGGAATCTTTTCTATATGACCTTCAATGCTCAAAACTGCAAAAGTTTATGGACATGTCTAAAACGCAACTTAGGATGCGACTCAGAACAAAACGTCTGCTTGTATTAACCCTATTTTTAGGGTAGTTAAATCTGGTGGGGAGGGGGCGGAAAGTGCCCGCGGCCCATTACTCTAAAAGTATTAAAGATAATGAAATGAAATTTGATTAGGTGGTAGAGAATCATAAACTAATTGATTTGGTGTAATTTAATTAGCGTGTGACGTTATCAATACGTCACAATGGCGTCATAACTACCAAAATTTTCGATTTTTATCAAAATTTTCTTGATCAAAACAGAAAAGTTTAGAGACGGTTCTAACTTCCAAAACGACAAATAAACGGTACAAAATGTAATTAAACTTCCTTTTTAATACAAATAAGAGTATTTTAAGGAAATTGAGTAATACAAACAGAGATTTTTTCAGCGAAAGTTTGATGTTCAAAACTTACATTAGTTCTTAAACTATAGCTTTCAAATTTTACTCAAATTCCTGTTATTTAACGCTTATAGTGTAACTAAAACTGTTTTTATTCTGTTTTCAACGTTTTCAAATCCAAATTGACCGAAAAAAGCTTTCAATTTTGAGAAAGTGCAAAGTACACGGCCGCCATCTTGGGTTTCCAAAAATGGTATTGCGCAATACCCATGACGTCACTGGTCACGTGTAACATAAATTATATTACAGGGAATATCGATTAATTGCCTTTGAGACTAATAGTTAGGACTTGTTTCAAGGATTTTGTGAATTAATGGAGAAAAACACTGAAAAAGTCAAAAATTGAAAAAAACATGGTGTCAAAAAACGGTGTTGCCATGGCAACATGTTATGCCCTTGAGGCAAATTTTTTCCAGAATCTTGTTCTCCGATACATTTTAGTAAAAGTGGCCAAATTTGATTGGTGTTACTTTAATATTAAGGAAGTTCTGGAAAGTTGAATTTGGCGCGGGCACTTTCCCCCCCCCCAGGTGGAATAGGGTTAAATTTAATTTGAATACATGAAGCGAAGAACTCTTACCAATTGAAATTGAAGTTACTACAAGCTAACGGGGTTTCGAGTTATAGGGGCTTTGAGGTTTTGAAGAAAAGACCAAAAAACACTGGCTTGATTATGCCTTCCGTGTTTTATAGTAGAGTTTATAGCATTTTAAGAGCATAAATACAACAAAACCAAAGAAAACAAATAAAGTTAAAGCATATTTAAAAACAGGAATAGCTGGTCCGCTTGCAGCATCTTTAGTAGTTCAGTAATCTTTAAAAAACGTTTACTCGTGATTAATTAAAAGACAGTCTGTTATAAGCCCTCGGCGTTTAGCAGCCATTTTGCTGTTGTCAAAAAAAGCTTTGAAAGCTTCTCAATATATGCCGGACTCGAAGTCAATAAACTGATTACTACTGAAAATCGACTTCGAGTTTTTGAGAAAAAATAGAAAGAAAAGTACCTGAAGAGAAGAAAAATTACTTCGCGTCCCACCGAGAGAATAATAAATATACGTACAAATGAGATAGAAACAGATCTGACTGTCAAAATTGCTTTGAATGCTTATATATCCTAGCATTGTTTATTAACTGCAAACAGCTGCACCTCCTTAAAAGCCCCAACACAGATTTGTTTTCATTATTTCTTATGTATCCTAGCATTGTTTATTAACTGCAAACAGCTGCACCTTCTTAAAAGCCCCAACACAGATTTGTTTTCAGTATTTTTCAATTGTTAAAAAAACTAGTTGTGCGCCACTGTTGAACTCAGTATTCAGACATTCTACTGATGATAAAACTTGGTGATCTATCAACTAAGTTATCCATCAATGGTGTTTGCCTCGGCAGGGTATTTTAGCTTAACAAATACCCCTTTCAAAGAAATTAAATAAGAAATAGTTTCTATTCATCAAGACTCTCAAAAGCGGCTTGTTTTGAAGCGTGTTAACTACTAACTCAGGGTTAATACTTCAAATCACGATGCCCTACTTTTCCATATTACAGACTTCGGTTCTAAACAGACGGTCGGTTAAAAAAATCTAAAAACAGAAAGATGAAGGGAAGAAAGAATGAAAGAGGGCTAAGTCCTAAATATTACTTACATACCCAGAAGTGTAGAAAAAAAGATCGAGTTGGATAGCGACTTAAATGTTTCATAGAGTCGGCAAAATTTACCCTGTTAGTCATTGTTTGTAAGTATAACGTTAGAATTGTTTTTATGGACGACTTCCAGAAATGACACTTCGCAGTTAACGATTGATTAAAATTGGTCAAAAACTCGACATTAATTGGATTTTTTCTTATACTTACCGTTATCACCTTTTTGTTTTGGCAAATCTCCAAAACTGGGTTGGTCAGACGACTGGACAGAGAATAGAAGAGAGTGGGGATGTGCCATCAAAGAGGCTAACATCTTTGTAGAAGTATCACTTGTTTTATTTGCATACAGCCCGAGCAAGGGCTGTCTACTGCTCTGAAAAACTGGAATTTGCGATAAATATTCAAATGATGCAGGTCACGAATCAAATTAAATGTTCTGTTTTTAAAAATCATATTTTTTAAACAATTATAGAGGATTTGAGGGGACATTGTTGTGCATTTTTTTCCTATTTGAATTCAGATCAATGTATCTTTTATATCTCTGCAAAATTCAAATAAAGTATACATCCATTTCAAACTGAATGGTTGACCAAAACAAAATATATTTCATCAAAGATATGCGATGCCGAGAGATGTTGGATAAATAATAGCTTAGAAAATTGCGAGTCACTTGTTAACGGACCTCATTTGCTTACCGGCCCTTGCACCTTCAACAGACTTCTATTTCAGTAATACAGAAAATGAGACAGCTTTGCACAAGGCGAGCGTTATAATAAGCTATTACCCGGCAACATTCTACGTGGCCTCATCCTTCGGTATTTTTGTTTCTTTTTGGTCAACTTTTCTTAAAATAGGTGTATATATTGGATGCGATAGAAAGCGTAGGCATGCTTCTCTTTTACTATTCTACCGAACGGCCAAGAGATTTAACAATATTTTAGCTTTTATTAAAACATGTAACTACAAAGAGTCGGCTCAATTCACAAAGGATTTACACGTGTTGATTTATTGGCTTGATTTTTTTTTCACTATATGAAATCCGCTTATTTTTATATGGTTAGATGTTGCGTTTTGATTTGCTTTACATTTCAACGGGTTTAAGACGCTTAATTTTCAGTTTAACAGCGTAGGTCGAGATAACAGATCGTAGCGTAACAATTCCACTCTCATTGCAACCAATTTATCGAAAATGAATAAATTTCATGAACCGCTTTCAAATACTTTCTGATCGAAAACTGGCCCAACAAATTAAACTTCGGGATTTCCCTGACAGAATGACTGGAACACTGCTTTTGTGACTGGGTTTTGTTTACGAATGTTCAAAAGAAACTTATAATGCGTGGTGAAACTTGCTTCAAAAACTTTTTGAAATGACAACAGATTTTTGGGCAGTTGAATCCAAAACGGTGAAACGTGTGAATTTTTACTCAGCCATCTTCGATGTTTGAAAAGTTTGGAAAACACCGGCCAAAATTTATAGTGATGCCCTTTAATGATATTGTGGTTTTGAAGAAAAGGAATACCAAATGGCTTTTAAAGCATTTGAAATGATAAAACATTTGAAATGATAAAACCAGTGATTTGGCTCAAGTCCAAATTTACTGAAGCAAGCTAGTAGAACTTACGTTAAGGGACATACTTAGCTGGATTAGTGATAAGACACACTCTCAGAAGACTAAGTTTAAGTTAAGTTGAGAAGTACCATCATCTCACTTCACATAAATAACGGCTATCTTTTGCTGTCTAGATTCTTGTTGGCATGTTGCTGAATCTAAACTTCTCCGGCATTTTGCTTAAAGCTTTACCATCTTTAGACTTTCCCTTTTTTTCTAGAAAAGAAAATCATGTTTATGTTTCCGAAGTCTAACCAGTTCTGTTTTGCACTAAAAACTAAAAGACTGATGGCTAAAGATGTTTTCCATATGCAGTTATTTGATCTGATTCGGTTTCTATATTTGCCTAGAATTTGGTTTAATTAAAAAGTTGCTCATTGATAAAGAAAAATTCTTAGCTGGGAGTACCTTATTGCCCAGCTTCAGTTATACTTTTCATCAACCAATGTATAGAAATTCAAATGTCTTTGAATGTTCGACTGCATTGTAAAAGATCAAGTCTTGAGAGACAATGATACTAGAGAAGGAGATACACAGCAACGATTTAGAGAACTCAAGATGGAGATGTTAATAGCAAACAGATCTAATAAAGATCTCGGACACCCGCTCGGCAACAGTGTAAAGCCTTACCACCAACAAGCAGAAAAGAAACCGAAAACAGATCGCAAAAAAATACTAAGTAGTTTTACATTAAAGAGAAGGTGATGTGAGCACCTCGACAACTTATAAACTGAGCAGCATGCAGCAGTCAAGTCTAAGCAAGTATCAGTTATTTGTGAAATTTAAGTATTACGGGTATTTTGAAAGCCCCCAAGGAAATCATTCAACAAATGTCTTGGAAATCTTTGAATTTGAATAAAACATTGACGCGTAAATTGTCTGATTAAGGTACAGCATGTTACGACTGTGTCGTATTCACTCACAGTTACAGACTTGAAGTACTGCATTTAGCCTGAAGGTTCAATATGGACACGTCGGCGCTAATGCGCATGCTCTAGTATACGTCACAACAAAAACCCATTCTTCTTTTAAAAATGTTTTCAAGAAACTCTAATCAGTTCTGAATAGACATGTAGCCGTAGGCCGTCAAATGTTGATGAAACGCAAAAGGAAAACAATTGTAACACAAGGCGTGGGTGATTGGTTGAAGTACAAGAATTTTGGTGTTTTAATGATATTATTTCGCATGTTATTTCTGACCTACTTTGTCATGCCCGATTACCGCATGTTTGAAGTCAAACACGTGGTCGAGCGTGTGGTTTATCAACGATTCGGCGATAGCCACGCGTCCATACAGTTTCTTTTAAATCATTTCTTCTTAAATGACATATCTGTTGAAAGTTTAATTGATTGATTTAGTGGAGGTCTTGGCACCTGCTCAGAATTGGATCTTTTACATACGAAAGCAGTTTGAAAACAACGGAGAAAGTTATAACCTTTTTTATAACAACGCCTAGGTTTTGAAGGTTCTTCTTAATGTTCTCAGAGGTTGCATACACTTAAAGTGTTTAAGTTTTTAAACTTAGTTTCCTAACACGTGTTGCTGATATTTCGTACGACTTATGTCATATTCAAAAATACCTTCAAAGGCTGTTTCCATCATCTGTCTCAGTCAGTCTTATCTGTATCAAATGCGTTGTATTTGGTTATTTACCAAGATCAAATGTTGAAATTCCCTACTCTTTCGTGCCACACTTACGGTAGCATTTATCTGTTCCTTTATCAAGGTTTATAAAAATAAATCTTTTTATAGTGTCTTTCAAAGATTTGATCACTTTAAATACTTGCAACTTTGAGCCTCGACATGCATTTTTCAGTATTAAAAAAGTTCGTATAAAAAGAAAAGGACAATAAACGATCTAGGAGTAAGTTATGTCTTTGGAAAACAAATAACTTGAGTGAAACATTCAAATTGTTTGTTAAAGCTACGTTCGATTTTATCTTGCACTGATTTTGCTCAATTATTATCTACTGAAGTACTTTTTGTAATCGGAAAGCTAAAACTATGATTCCTAAAAAAGTTAATAGATGTTTTAAGTTTGTTCTACACAAGCTTAAAAATGTTTGATTTACTTGTCTTAAGTTCAATTTTAGAATAATGGCGTATAAACGATATCTGAACATTCTACTGTTGTGCTTTCATTCAGTTCCTTAAATTATTTAAACCATTGTCGCTTTACTGCTGTGCGCCGAGGCAAAACACACTCAAACCACTATTTCCATAATCCCCGTAGGAGACTGCGAACAAAAGAAACAAATCTATAATTTCTTCGTCCAAGTAACAGTTAAATCTGTAAGCGGCGTGAACAAACTCAAGTGTAATTCCAGACTGATTGGAAAGTGATACTGGAAACACGAGAATGTAGTTGCTATGGCAGATCTGAGATACCCGCCACAACTGTTTTATCTATGGGTCCGAGAACTACGGTGCTAGTTAGGTAACGTAAGCCGGGCTTTTTAGTTACACGACAAGTGGATTGTTCTGGCAAGCTGCCGTTTACTATCAACGCTTTGGTTTTCTTGGATTGATTTGACGTTCTTTTGGCTTCTTAAGAAAAAAATATGTGCGTTGGAGAAACGAATGGACAACGAAAGGAATTTTATTAAGTATTTAACAAAGTATTCCGGGAAGATTTTACTTCTTGCCAACAAATCAGAACTCAAACAGCGTTTTAATTACAAAATGGGTCTATTTAATGCTTTTTCTTCGAAATTTATTTTGGCAATTGTGAGTCTGAATGTCAGCGTTTCCGTTGCACAAACGGATGACTATCCTGGAATGGAGGATTATCCTGACTTTAATGAAAGCGAACCATTTGATCTCAGCTCGCTTTTAGCCGGTTCCTGTGATGCATCGCAGACTTGTAAGGGACAAATCAAATGCCCTGCTTGTGTCAAAATTGACTGGATTCCAAGACAGCCTTACATACAAAAAAATACTGGCGAGATGGCAAAATTTCATCCCTATAACGGCATCTTAACATGTAAGTACTTCTTTAAGTTTATTAATTCTTATTTAATACGAACCGCGCGAGTATCTTGTTTTAATTAAAGCCGAAAGAAAACAAAATTGTCTTATTGCATTGTTTTTCTAGTAATGTTTCCGTTACATTATTTCGTGTATACGCTTGTCAAAACTTGGTTCTCATATTTGCAGATGGCCGGCAACGTTGACACTTCTGTAAGAAAGTGTGATATCTATGTACACAACTTATCTTATCTTATACGTAATAAATTTAATATGTTTCTCCCAGCCTTGTCAAACTGATGTGTGAACGCGACAGGTGGAAAAAGCCAATGTTTTCATGTTTGGTGGTTTTCATGCTGACTTTAAACACTGCTTTGGCATTGATAGTTTACAAACATTTTTGTCGAATTAGCCCTGTGCCGCAAGTATTATATTATTAGATTGCATTATATCTTAATAACAAATTGAGAACGAAACGGTCAAAATGTATTTCGAGGCACCACAAAACGATAAGTCTTCGAAGGGTTATTCAAGGACAGTAATTTTAATGTGTCCGCGATCCAGCAATACTAAAATACATAAAGCTTTGTTCGTAAGTTTTTGTTTACCAAACATACTTTCAAAACCATGTTTTATATTAATTTTGTCTTGTCTGCCACGAATTTTTGCGAGATAAATTTGCCCAAGGTTTTAATTTAGTCCAGTTTGTTCTCTGAATCCAAACCATAATAAATGCGTTTACGCTAATTGCTTCAAGTAATTACCATTAGAGTTAATGCTTTGTGCGAAGCAAGAGTTGCCTTAGAGTTATTATCAAAATCAGTACTTTAATCAAATGTTTGGGTTTTCCGATCAAAAACTAAGTTTTATGTGTAGACTCTAAACAAACTGTGCTATGGTTCCGCGTGAAAAGTATTAAAACCATAGATGTGTAGGTGTTTTTCGATCCAAAAAATTAAATTACAATGTCACATTTGTTAAAACAAGAAGTTTTGCTATGAAAGCTCGATCCTCCTCTTTTTTACGCCTTGAAGCTGGAAATTTAAAATTCAAATTTTGGCTTTATAACAAACTTTACACGCGGGTATATGAGTCCTTTCGTTATAAAATGTTAATATTAAACGAGACTTGCGTTTCAATTTTTTCTAAAAAGATAAGAAACAGATAATTAGGTTAGGTAGTGACTGCTAGCGGTGTTTGTAACTGAAGGCAATCTTGTCAGCTCTTCGTAAAACTCAGCTACAGTTGCTGATTTGAGAGGAGCCCAAGAAAGGCGGTGTACCAACTACAGGTGTGAAAAACCTGACCAGACAACTTTAGAGTTTTGTAGTGAAACCTTTGAAATATAAACAATGTTAAAATACCATAGAGTTTAACAAACCAACTGTAACCGTGTAATTCATATCATAAGGAAGGCTAGAACTTTGGAAGTAAGTTTATTAATAACTGAAACAGTATTAACAAAACATAATGGAATAGATCAAAGGCGGCATTCAACTGAAGACAACAAAACAATGAAAACGGAAACAAACTGAGTGAAAGGAAGAAAATTATTAGACGCTACGAAAGCCACTTGTAATGGTCAGTACACGAAACAAATAGGAGAGTACTTTCTTTAACAAACAACTTGATTAACATAATCCGAGAACACACTCTGCTTTTCAAGAACCTTTTTCTATAAGACCGTGATGGCCAAAAATTTACTAACATGCTAAGAACTCTTAAAAGTTTTTTGTGGCTTTACTTAACTCTTTCTTATGGTTATAGTAGGTTATAGAAATGTAGGTCACTTTGCCGCTGTAATCAGTAAACGAAGTTTAGGTGCATGCTCAGTTCTTGCTAGAATTTGATTCTGGTAGCCAGTAGCCCTGCATTATATCTGTTAAAATGTTGCATAGCATAGAAATCATGAAATGAGGATCATATGTCTACATTATAGAGGATTTTGGCAAGATCATTACTGTAATGTTTCAAAAACGTTATTTCGCCTTGTGACTGTTCTTTAGTAAAATTGGCCACACCTACTCATAGTAAACACTGTTTAAGAACCTAAGTAGCTTTACTTTACAGTTAAACACCATTCATATAAGAACCTGCTTAGCGTAACTTGAAAAAGCTTAGGTTCTTATACGAGTGTTTTTACTGTACTAATTAACGAGACTAACACTTATGCTGATGATGCTAACACTAAAAGTAATACTAGTGATAATGCAATGTCATTGAATCTGAAATGTTAATGATAATGATAACGATAACGATAACGATAACGATAATGATAATGATAACGATAACGATAATGATAATGATAATGATAACGATAACGATAATGATAATGATAATGAAAATGATAATGATAAAGATAATGATAGTGATAATGGTAAGGATAATGATAACGATAACGATAACGATAACGATAATGATAATGATAATGATATTGATAATGATAATGATAATGATAACGATAATGATAATGATAATGATAATGATAATGATAATGATAATGATAATGATAATGATAATGATATAGAATAAGGGTTGGAAGAAAAAGATAAAGATAAAGATAATGATAATGATGATGATAAAGAAAATGATAATGATACAGAATAAGGGTTGGAAGTTGGAGAAAGCACTTCGAGAGTCTAGAAAAACTCGGCTTCACCTAGCGCGACTCAAACGTTTCTCTCGTGCTCACCCAATCAAAACTTAATATGGACCGTCCATTAATTATTGCCCTCCTGTTCAAAGTGCCGTGTCCCACACCCCGACACAGTTCCAGATCTCCTCGAACAGCTGTCTTATGTGATACGCTCGAGGACGTCTTCTTGGATTCTCTTCAAAGCACAAAATCATGATCTCTTGAATCTAGAGATTAGATAGTTGAGTATTTTAGAAATGCGAAAGGAGATAGGGGGAAGGAAAGAAGGAAGGAGCGGGGGAAGAGAGGAGGGAGGGAGGTGGAAGGAAGGGA
>JAOBRG010380829.1:0-11171 GCA_027574985.1 Umimayanthus nakama | reverse complement strand
TAACAATAGGGTTTGGGTTACTTATATTGTCTTTTATCCAATGGGATCTTTCGTTCGTATAGTTAAAGACGACCCCCAAAAGAGTGGCCCGGTCGCCCTGGGCCCCTCCCCTAAATCCGCCACTGATATCAATTATCATTATATGATCCATGTCCACCTGCCAAGTGCCATCAGCACTACATACAGGAATATCAATGCTACCATTTGGGTTGTCACAGATCTGACACAATCACTCACCTCATCCCCCGCCTTGAACCTTTTGACAAGGCGTCCTGTCTTCACTACGACGCCAGAAAAATCTCTTCCCAAAATCAAAGGAAACTCCTCGATCTTCTCAGCCTGCCTTCGTATGTTCAAAAGCTTCGAGCCATACCCTTCCCTCATTCTCAAATCAATGGGGTTAATAGAAGCTGCATTCACGCGGACCATGACGTCCGTTTCAGCTCTCAAAACTGGAGTGTCTAGAGTTCGTAGCTCCAGCATATCATTGCTCCCATGGCGGTTTACACACCAAGCTTTCATATTTCGCGGTACTTCCGTTGTTTTGTCAGCTGTAAAACTGTTTGAATCCGAATTTCCTTTACTGTGATAAAAGCATCCTCCAAAAATTTTCGAAGTGTCTCCGAGTGAAGCTATTCCAGCCCTTGTCCCCGTTTTGACAGTTCTACAAATCACTCGATACATGATCACAAAAATTATTTGCTCATTTGCTGTCCATGCTGATGTCGTCCAAAATACAGGTCGTCGAGATCAATCTTTACGAGCTTGGTTAGTAAGTCAGCAAAAACAAAACCTTTGTTTGCATTTGTGACAGGTTTCAACAATCTCCCAACCCGTTTTCTCATGGGTCAAGAATAAACAGCTTTGTTGCGCTCATCCTTTCATTCTTGGAGCGTCCGCCATATTGGATTCATTCGGTTCGGAGTTTTGAGCCTGGGACCTAAGAATTTAGCTGCGCCCGCGAGCCTGCAGCAAATGATTGGTGGTAAGGGCCATATCTGGGCCACCCCCCTATCAGCCCCTCCCCCTCCATCGTCCCTGATACTGTCCCCTGATATTAGTACATGCGACGCCAATTATCAGTTTGATCCTAACTTTCGGACGAAGCCGTGCTGTGTGGTGCAAGAATTTGGCGCCGCTGAAAACGGGCCTCAATTTTAGCGTCAGGGTTGGGAAAATCGCCTGGTTTAGTCTGAGAAATGGGTTTTCGAAAACGCACCGCACACGACCAAAAGTCATTGAGAAGTACATTTTTTTATATCTCGTTCTGCTACTTGAGCACTAATAATCCAAATTTTGTTCTCGCACAGAATCTGTGAGATTCCCACGATACACAAAACAATTGCTTCAAAACCAATACGAGAAGATCAGAGACAGCTCATTTAAAAGTAATAAAACAGTGCACTTGCTAGAGACAGAGCGCTTATCAGCAATTAGGGAGTGCGTTCAATAGATTTGATAGTGGCAACGCGCTAATTGGAGGCAGTGCTTTATCCTTTTATTATAAACATGTCACTTTCAATATGCTTTGTAATAGATTTTGCGCTTATCGGCCACAAACCGTGTGTCAGTTAAGAGCGTTTGTTAGACAGCACGCTTTTTGAAAATTGGAAAAGTGCACTTTTCTTTAGACTTGCCAGAATCAGGCCTGGCGGAAGAAGTTCAGAAATGGTCTGGCTGAAGTACGATCGAGCACCGAAGACGCGAGTACACTAGGGGGGTCGGGGGGCATGCTCCCCCGGGGAATTTTGAAGTTAAGCTTCTTTAAATGTGTTTAAGGTCATTCCCTTGAAAACAAATCCGCTCTAGGATTTTTGTTTAACTTTGTCAATAAATTGCCCATCATGAGGGAATCCAAACGGCGCAATAAAAAGGGGGGGGGGAGGTGCTCCACCTCGTTTGAGAGCTGTAGCTAATCAAACGTAATACCCTTAATGACATATAGCAGGTGTTTGGTCCTTGTTTCGAGATATTTGATATATCTGCATATTTAAAGCAAGTAAGCAGTGTTTTCATTTGAATTATGTAACAAAGCAATTAAATAAGCAGTTTTGAGCTTATCCCAAGTTTTCATAGCAATTTCACGTTCAATCTTGGACTTTCGAGTAGGAAAGGACACAGAAACATTATCATGGTTGCGTACATAAAAGGCGATGTTTTTGTGTAAGTAAAAACGTTTTCAATTGTGTTTCAAATTTCGTTTGATAATTTCATTTAAGTTTTTTAAAATAACCGAGATAATTTTATTGTCATTGAAATGAACGAAAAAAATAGGGGGGTCACGGTACTTGTTTGGGAGATATTGTGCAAAATATTTGTTTAGTGTATTACTTGTTGCCTTGGCAACCCTATTTTCGACGCCGAGTTTAGTCAAATTTTGACCTTTTTAACATTTTTTCTTTTAACTACTAGTTTTACAAAACTATTGCCAATTATTTTCATCAACGTCAAGAAATCGATGTTTTTTCTTAATTGATTAAGTTTGCACGTGATCTGCGACGTCATAGGTATTGCGCAACAACATTTTTGAAATCCAAGATGGCGGCCACAGACTTAGCATGGTGTCAAAATTTAAAGCTTTTTCTAGTCGATTGCTTAACACTATTACTCTTTAATGCAATGGATTTGAATAAAATAATGTTATAGTTTAAGGGCTAACAGCCGGTTTGAACATTAAACTTTGACTGGAGGAACACGCTATGTACAACTCAATTTCTTTAAATTATTTTTGTTTTTATCAAAAAAAAGGTTTTCTCTTCCATTTTTATCATTTACGTGTCGTTTCCTAAAGTCAGAAAAGTTTTTAAACTTTTGTTATTTTGATCAGCACAATTTCGTGAAAAAATCCAACATCTTAAAGATTAGGACGTCATTATGATGTAATGACAACGTCATTTGCCAATCGAATTCCACCAATTCAATTAGTTAAAGATTCTCTACTACCCTACCAAATTTCATTATGAGTAGTTTCAGAGTTATGGGCGGTGGGTACTTTCCAGCCCCTCCCCGGCCCTTGCCTTTCCCCCCCCCGTTCCCAGGCACCAAAAAAACCCCAAGCCCGCCGGATAGGGTTAGAAAAAATTGCGACTAAGTTCAACATTTGGTCCTGCCATGGCCGAAATAACCGGTTAAACAGCTTTGACAAGGGAGCTGGACGAGGGTAAGAAATTGGCCATCCTTTTGAACGTGCGCGTGAGTGCGAGATTGTCTGTGTGAACAAATGCGGATCGCTGTGCGTATGTGTGTGTGCGCGCGAGTGTGTGTGTATGTGTGTGTCAAAGTCTGTAAGTGAGCGTGTGTTGTATCTCATTGTGTGGGCACCGGCGTGTGGGTGGGTATGTGTGTGAGAACGCGTGTGTCCGTGTGTCTGAGCGCACTCGCGTGTGTGTACTAACGAGACTGACAGCACAAGAACGTTAGAATTTCATTATCAGGCAAAACTATATTTCAAGACCAACTTCTGAAAGTTGATATATTTTTACAAAACTATATCTAGCATCATAATCTCTCCGACGTATAATACCAATTTGTACACTTCAGTTCAGGACATATAATATAATAGTTTGTCAGTTTATGTTCTATCGTTTTAAGGATAATAAACAAGCTGCAAATTCACAGTAGTCAATGTGCGGGTGACCTGTGGCGTTCACGGGCCACCCAGGAATAACCCCTGTCATACCAGAGCCGGTCTGTTCTAACTATATAAAAACAAGCTGATTAAAACACGTTCGTTGACCATTCTTGAAACGTACAGATGTTTAGTGTTAAATATTTCAATTAGTATAATTGAAAAGTTGAAAGTACCACGTCGTAAAACTCCAAAAACAAGCCCACAGGTTTACTGTAACGCCAGTGAGCTCGCTTTTAAGAGCCAGTATGTTCTCCGAATTTCATAGCAAGGCAAAAACTTGATGCTTGAATATTTGACAAGAAAAAAGAAAGGAAACTGAGAGGGCAAAAACACAGAAGGACCAATGAAGCAATATTAGCACTCAGTGCTGATTTTCGCTTATAGCTTATATTTTGTGGTTCATGTCGGAAAAAGCTCGAAGAAAAAAAACAAGCTCTTGTGAACCGCGAGCGCAAGCAATACGAGGCGGGAAGTTGACTGAGAAAGCGTTCACTAAACCCGGAGAAGCTGGCTTGAAGTTGCGCAAGAAACTAATCGCCTCTAAGGCTTTGCAGAACAATCAATTAAGCCTGGTTTTCACCAGCAACGCAAGATCAAGCACGTTTTCAGCGCGAAAGTGGCCCTGATGCAAAGACAAAAAGTAAAGCAAGCAGAAACGAATAACATTTGTATAATGAAAACCAGTTACTGAGACCTGTTTCGAAGTCAAACACCATAGAACCCGAATAGAAACTCCTCGGTTATAAGCCCCCCCCCTCCCCCCCCCCAATGCCTTTAAGACCAACATTGACTGAAACAAACCAGACAGTTTCAGTTCATTCCTTTTCTGTTCTCATAATATCCTAACTTTGTTAGTTTTGTTTAGGTATAAACGTTTCTTTGTTTGAAATAAATGACCTGACGGCGGATTGCATTCGAGCATGTTGCGTTGTCAATTTCGATGGTAACGACTTGACAGAAATAAAATATGGAAAACGTTTATCAACACTTCAGTTTTACATGCATAGTCTGCTAACTCCAACCCCCCCCCCCTCCCCCCACAACACACACACACAAACACAGTGGAAACAAAATCCAATATCAAACTCTGCAAATACAAACCCTGCGCTTATAACTGGTATTCTACGGTGTTTCAAACTTTCGAGAGATATTTCACTGCTCAACATATGTAAAACAAATGTGACAAACAGATTTTGCTGTTGTGTTTCATGTTGTAGAAACCGCAAAAGGTGAAAGAGCAACACGCTTCCTCAAAGTATAATACACGTACATGTTTCGCTATAAAACTGAAACGAGTTCGGAAAACTTCTACCTGGCCGCAGATAAATAATAATACTTGGTCATTTCAACAGCTCAAAGGTTCTCACATACTCAACGGTTCAAAACATATTTTAATTTATGACAGCAATATCTAAATTCGTATGTGACAAGTAATACAGATGTAATTATTCAACCTAAAGTTCTTAGAACTTACTTTCGTTTGCACAGCAATGATGGTTTCTAATAAAGTTTACAACCAAAAACGACCGTCAATGAGCGATCTCTGCAAGTAACTCTATATACAGACAATTTGCCAAACCAGACGCAGTGAGTGAGTGGTACTGATGGTTAATGAAGGGGGACGCAAGGAATCGATGTTGAATGAGAGAAATGGGCTTTGGGAAGTGACGATACTTATTGTCGAAATTTTTATAGCGACTGTGCATGCCAGCTACACAGTCGAAAATAGCTGCTCGGACCGACAAAATTGGAAGTTGGCGCTCGCTTTGCTTTATAACGAGAACATTAACCCGACCGCGTGCAATCTATCGTAGTAGACTCGACATTCTCCAACATTCAATGAAAGAAAACTGTTCAAGAAAACGGCAACTTGACAAAGCAAGTACAAAAAAACTGTCCAACGGTCAGATCGAGTGGACGAAAATTTGAGATAAACGAAAGTGCGCTGGCAGATTCGATTGCACTGGCTTTTGGTTGGAGCTTGCAGCAAGTACGATGAAATAGTCCCATGGTTTTCAAACGGCCCTTTTCGTGTTTCTGCCCTCTTAACAACTACATACAAATAAATAGGAAATAGTAATACCCAAATAAAAGCTTTCGAAGCGTTCCACTGTTTTCCGACATCACTAAAACAGACTTTTGCTCAACGCTTTCACTTCCAAAAAGTACCTAATGATGTCTTGGGATAAATTCTTTTTACTCTGTGCACACACTTTCTGTAAACAATCTGGGGGAATTGTTCACAACATCTTAGATGATAAGGTTTTTGTCCTCAGAGAAAGAATTTGATATGTGTAATTCATGACTTGCCGGGAGTGAAATGTTAAATGCGTCAGATGTTTGATCAGTGATAAAACACCCTTAGGGGCAGCAGAGGTAGAAATTGTCCCAGTGGAAGGGAAAGTAGAGTATTACAACCAGGAAAGAGGGGAGACACTCCCCACTCCCCACGGGAAAAGAAAACACCGTGAGGGATGGATGGTAGGGGCAATACCTTCAAAGCTTGGTTCACTCTACCTAGCAACGGAAGCAGAAACAGTGGCGAAGACAGAAGAATGCTTACGTTCTAGTATGAAATTTGAAAACAGAGACGGAAGCACAAATGGATGCTCGACGGAAGCGGAGACGGAAGAAAGGATCGTTCTTTTTTTTCGTCGACTCTTCTGCTTTTGTCGAGCTTACGTCGCAAACTTAGAAGTGACGGAAGCGTAAGCGGAAACGGAAGGATGATAACATTAGTCGAGGCCATGTAAGGCCAAAAAGTAAAAATACCTAGCTTTGCAGCTCGTTTTGGGTGGCGTTCTTACTAGCAGTCGTCTTAAACACGAGCATCAACTACATTGAAGCTCGCGGTACGATTTCGGATCCAACAACAAAAAATAAAATTCGCCAATACAATTTCAGTTAATTATGCCACTAACCTATAAACTACATCTAAGTTTACCTTAAAATACTCCACACAACTGTAAGAAAATGATCTTCGAGAAGTAGGCACATCAATTATATAACTGATAAACCACGACTCTCTCCTAACTAAAAAAAGAACAGTTGTACGAAGGTTGGTAAGGAGAACTTAGATATGAATCACCTAGACGTATGATTCCTCAGTGAACATCATCTTTTCGAAGTCATCCTGAGAAGGCGAAGGCACATACTCCGTTGATGAATTGGCGGCTGTTCGCGGAATCCAAATGTCTTTTACTTTGGCGATTTCTTGCGCTGTCTCAGCGCTTATTTTTAGCCCATTCGCCTGCGCAAGTTCCTTTAAATCTCGAATTTGCGTGACATCGGTTTTACCTTCCGATAAGTTGGAGTCCGCGCCACCACTCGAGCGCTCGTCTAAACTTGAAACCGACGACGAAGATGAAGTGTGACTCCCTCGCCGAAGACGATAGTTGGGGTTATTATTGTTTATATTGTTGCTATTAATAACCGCACCGACGTTTGCAGAAGTTCGAGTACTGTCCGAGCTCCAGTGGGTTTTAGTTTGTGCTTCGTGCGGAAAAAACTCCGAGTGAGCAAAGTTCGTCGGTGCTGTGTTCACCTGAGCTACGGGGGCACTCGTGTACATGTAAGGTCCCGTATTGAGCGCCGCGCGTAACTGGGAACTACCGTAGCTATGCGACAGGCCTGCTCCCGGTTTCCGCTCTGTTGGGGATTTCTTGTTCCCGCTCTCAAGTGAAGGTGATTTCCTGTTGTGTAAATTGAGACCGAACGGCGACTGCTCTAGCCTGCGGGGCACAGGGCTGTTACCTGAACTACTTGAGTCCTCCTTCTCCGACCAGCTTTCCGGTAGACTGACTGGCGAAAAAGGTGAGAGTGGAGTTGAGGGTTCACTGGACGATTTATAATGATTCACAGCACTGCTCGTGGCAGTACTACCAGGACCCGTTTTTTGTTCCCAAGGTCCTTTGAGCTCCTTAACATTGTCTTTTACATGTTTTGGTAAATCTTCTTGTTTCAAAACAGTTTTCTGTTCCTTGATTTGCAGCTCAATTTCTTTTGAATCTTTTACATTTCTCGGCGGCTCCCTTGTCTCTTTGTTTTCTTTCATTTCCCTTCCTCCCTGGAAGAAGGCAGGTTTAGTGCCTCCCCCGCGCATGCGCTGCATGTGTTCATGATACGAGGGCGCCGCAGGCTGGCGTCGTCGATCCACAGCCTGAAACACCTGATCTGGCGTTGGTGAAGACGACCGCTGGCGCTCAGGGACTGGAGACACTTGTCTCAAAGGAGGCGACAAAGGTGAAGTGACGTTACTCTCGGAACTGTCAGTACTAGCCCCTTGACTCTGTACAGTTGTCTTGAGCTCCGTTGCACGGTTCACAGAAGCCAGGTGCGTGGCAACTGGAACCAACTTCTGGTAGGAAGTGACGTTAGTAGTGACTGGGAAAAGATGAACGGTCTGGGGCGAGTGCGCCCTTCGTAACACCGCAGTCTCTAGTTTGCGACCGCTGGCCGTAGTCTTGGGCTGTTTGTGCTCGATTAACTCCGCACTTGTCGTTGTACTGCTAAGCTGCCTGCGCGTGCGCGGTGACTTTCTGAGACCTTTAAATCTCAGCTTCATCGATTCTGGAGCCAGGCCTAAAGGTTCCGAACATCTCCGAGCAAGCCGATCGTGGTCGCGCACATTCGGTTCGTAAAAAGCGGCGCGAAGCTGCGCCGAGAAATCTGTGTCGTGCCGCGTCAACTGAGGAGAAGAACTTGGGGACGCCACACCCGACCCACAAGGCGAACTAGGGCTACTTATACTGTTCCTGATGGAAACACCAGCCGCTAGCTGTGCACCCAAACCACTATCAAGATAAAGGTTTGTATCACTTAAGTGTAACGGGTTCCTCTCCCTTGGGCTCAGCGGTTCTGGCGATTCAACACCATCCTCAGTGGAAGATTGTCGGTTGAACGCGCGCGTGTCCTGCGCACTGTCCGAGTCGCTCATGTGATTCAAGACAATTTCTGAACGTTCACCTAAAACGGTTACCATCTCCTCTCCGAATATTTCCACGAAGTAATCGATCATGAACTGTACAAGAGGAGGTACCGCGTTTGACTGTTCCGTTGTGGTGATGAGGGAGGATTTGGGTGCCCAGAGCATGCTGGGAGCCACGCACACAGCCAGGTTGTACGAGTTCATGTTGTTGGAGTCTGAGTGCTCGGCTATGTGGTACAACACACATAAGAAGCGCACGAGTACCTCACCGTCGAACCTACCTAGTCTCTCCAACACCCTGCAAAAGAGCCGCATTGGAATGAAGACTTATTTGATGAACTTATTTCAGAATCTACCGGGAGATGCATCTGGATACCTTTCAAATCACAATTTACTATCATCGCTTTATCATCATCACTACGTACTTAACAAAGGCGCAACAGGGTAGATTTTGGTAATTATTAGAGGAGTTGGAGAGGATACTAATTTAAAAGGGAAAAAAAGTTAATAGGACGCAACAAACATTTCCACTAAGCGAGCAAGTGCCACTTCTCGGAGAGCATACGAGTTGGCGTTCGTCCATTAAATATTAACTCCAAAAACTAATATTAAATTTACCTAAGAATCATAAAAACTCAAAATTCCTTCAAAATTAACAATCCCTCCCCACTTTATTTCCCAAATTATCTTCAAAAATTTTGAAAATATTTGTGAGCCATAATCAGCTATAGTGCTGTGTTCCTATGATTTAGATTTGTGATACTAGCCTTTATGACCGCGTAATTGAGCCTGAAAATTCAACCCTCTTCTCCCTTAAAACACGAGAAATTATCAGTTGAGCCTAATGTTGTAAACTCGGTTAACTTTTATAGATCAAACGACAAAGAGTGTTGCATAACAAGATAAAATGCTCTATCATAGGGAGGCTATATAAAAAGCCTCGTTTTGAGTAAAACGTGTTCTAAACACAGAGCAAAGCATTTCTTCACTGTTCTAAGAATTAAAATCGAAGTTGCAAGAAAACTACCTGATCTCCCTATAATCTGAGGTTTCTCAGTTATCTCTCAGTCTTACCATCAAACAAAGTTTAGCTTACTTATCCGTTTACCTAATTTTACCTCTCAGTCGTGCCTCTATAAACACTTCCACTTACTCTCGAATGCGCCTCAGCCTCTCCTCCTTGTCCTCCAAATTATTTGTTCCCACTAAATCTTCGTAGTTTTCACTTTCAAATATACAATCTGGAAGCCTTCGAAGGAACTCCTGCAGGAACAAAATGAACACCGGCACTTCACAATCCTTCACTGCTAAATCGACTTTTCATAACCCAAGCAGTCAGAATTAAGTCAACCCTATCATTGCTGAATGATACAGTAAGTCGTCATTTTTCACTTTGCCAAACTGTATAAAAAAATCGCTAAGGCCTAGTTTAGACATCGTGCTTTCATCGCACCGAACTCAATTCTATTTGACACGCTGTCTGGCACGGCCAAAGCACGTTTGCAATTTAGACAGTGCACCAAACTGATTATCTTACGATGAAGTTCGGTGAATCTCGCTTTTACCGTACCGTACCCTCAGGTTTACCGCGCCAAGTTCTGGCACAGTGCTTAATCAGTGTGCCAATTTAGATATCGAGCTTTTAACGCGCTTTCACCGCGCCAAATCGAAATATTTGAGCTCGGTGCGGCGAAAGCACGATGTCTAAACTAGGCTTAAGATGTCTAATAATTCTTTTTTTCCCGAAATTCCCAAAGATCTGTACAAAGTTCTTTGAAATAGTTTGGCAGAGTGGGATTCATCTAATTTTTAATCTCGTCCAATGAAGCATTTTGACATATTTCAAGTTTGTGACACTCGTGACTTACAACTTAGAGGCATGTACAAAGAAATCTGTAAGTTTATATTTATTCGATTTTACAAGGAGGGTAACGCATGCTGAACATAATGAAGAAGAATAGAGGTTGAAGCAGAGTGCCTCTTGTCCTAACTTTACCTTGATAACAGAAGCACTAACAAGCACCGAGATATCGTCCAGCGTGACTTCTTTACCTGGAAATGAAAACAGACAACAATAAAATTTGATATTTGAAATTGTTTTGTAGATATAATTATCTTTTAAAGCGCCAGAGCAAAAACTAATGCTACGTTCACTCATAAACATGTTTTACTTAACTGACTTCTTGGAGTTCTTGTAACAAGCAAGCATAAAAATCTTCAGGACTGAATCCAATTTGGATAGCTGTTTTCACGAATTAGTTTGCTAAAAATTTGAACTGAAAGTGTTCTTGTGCTTGAAAATATTTGTCAAGCATGTTTGGTTAAACAACATTAAGACATGTTGAAGTGAGGGTGTGAATGGGGTACTGAACTTCAAGGACCAGCTGCACAAAACCCTATGCGTCAGTCGGACCTTCGCTCTTCCGGTATTTAATATCTGACGTTGTCACACAGGACTTTCTAGCGTCTAACGTCTGTCGTTAGACAAAAGGGAGCTTAAGCAGATAGGACGGAACATCAACAAAAACGGCTGCCGAATTATTAACTTTCCGTTTTCCGTTTTCTTGTTTGTTTAGCTTGTGCGTTTCTTTTTCGTTTTGCCTGAAGGTGTGT
>JAOBRG010380818.1:0-11171 GCA_027574985.1 Umimayanthus nakama | reverse complement strand
AGCCTTCTGGGTGTCTCAGCTTATGGTAGTAAACTATCTAGAAAGGTTTTCAGTTTTAAAATACACAGTCACTCACTGTTCTTGGACGTCTGAACCGATTGAACCGTGTTTTTACATTGGCTGGATGTCCATTTTGTTGTTCAGCACATCGGCTGTGTAAACCTGTGTTCACTTTATTTGTTGAGTTTGTTTCTTTTATCAGCACAGCGACTGTGTTCATTTGATTTTATCATTTATGCTAACCTCACATCTTCGTCTTGTCTTGTTAGCCTGCAGCGCAGCTGGCGTTCCATGTTGTTTGTCGGCACATCGGCCGAATCGTTCTGTTGCACAATAAATTCGGTAGCTATCATTCTCGGAAACCCAAAAGCAATAAGTCTCGAAAATTGCACTTTTTGAAAAATATCGAACGCCAAACGAAGCGAGTCCTAAAAGCGGTGAGGCCGAAGGCCGATTTGCGAGCCTGGGCCGCTTAACTAGATTGTAAACATACTTTTGTGTCATGCGATATCAGTTAGTGAATGAATGAATAAATGAATGAATGAGTAATAGCGTTATTGGCATGACTTTTTTACAAAATATTGCCAAAGCATTAGAACTACAAATATGAATATAAATCTAAAGAATAAGAAACATTAACCATATGAATATAAAAAACAACAAGATAATGTTATAATTCTAGGAATAATACTTATAATATTAACTAGATGTAGTAATAATTAAAAAAATATATTAGTTTCCCGTCCCCGCCCGCCTCCTTTTTGCGTGCCCGCTCGTTTTTTTGTTATTTATTATTTTCCTTTTAAAATCTAAAAATACCCTAGCGAAATCTGAGAATCGTTGGTTAAAAACCCGATTCTGCTGTAAAATAACCTCAAAATACAAACAGTAAACCGCTTTTGGTGACTTGATAATGTAACAACTGTATGAGACTTTTGTCAGTGACTGCTGCGAAATGAAACATAAAACCACAGGAAACCCATACTGCATGTGTGTGTTTTTGTACTTCCACCTGTCAGTGGTGTCATGGCGCCGAGCAAATATAAGAGAATGTATGGGCCAAAATCGACTTTCTCGATGAATATTAAAATAAATGAAATTGTACTTACCTTGTATGTAATTGGTGTCCTTCTGGATCTCCGGTAGCGATTTCAAGTCTTTTTTAGGGTTTGAGTGGGGGTTAAGGAAAGGGAATAAGAAAGAGAGAAAAGGATGGAGACCACGATTCAGCCAAAGCAATCACTCTCGCTCGAACTTCGAAAATTTCTCCAGCTTACCTGCATCTCTCAGCCCCACAACAGCAAAGGACGATAGTTGCACTTATATTAAAACCAAAAATCACCAACATTAGCTCACTCCTTGAACAAAAAATCCCGCTGCAATTTCGAACAAGCTGACATTTTCTGAACATTTTGAACCGCGGCAGGCAGATAGTAGCCCACTCGGTAACCGTTACTGCGCGGACGGACTGGACCTAAGTCATAAGTTGTCATAAAACCCTACCAAAGCCTGTCCCCACAGGCCGGATGTACGCACACAAGCAAAACTTGACTCCACTGCGGAAAGGTCAACAGTCTCGCGCTCATTGTTGTTTCGAGCCAATCAGGAAACCCGACCCGGGGTATTTGAAAGTCAAATGAACAGTTCGGAGTTTTCCCTGCTTCTATTGAGTTTTACAATAATTGAAATGCTGTTGACGTTAAAGCAAAAACATTCTTGGGAAGATTTTAAGGGCAAAGCAAAAAAGTAGGAAGTACGTCTCAGTTGCATTTTATTGCCGACTAAAAACATGGTAAGTAACACAACTTATAATCATTGTTAATTTTCTGAAGCTCGAAACAATAATGAGCTCGAGACTGTTGACCTTTCCGCAGTGGAGTCAAGTTTTGCTTGTGTGCGTACATCCGGCCTGTTGTAATACCTGCTGTAGTGCGCACAATTATTCCATCAAGAATAATTGAACAATATCGAATCTTCTGCGCGCAGACAGGTTTTGAATCTGTCGGGGATAAGTCGTTAGATAGATAGATAACGCCTTTATTTATTATAATGCTCAGGGTAGTCTTTTCAGGTGCAATGAAACGCAGCCTGCTATCAACAGGAGCCCTGAGCTATACAGCTACATAAGATATATAAAATATACGTGAAATTATGATACAATATACATCATGGTATAATAAAATATGGAATCTAAAACTAAATATGAATAATTAGTTATACCAAATGATCGAGGTCTGCGCTGCATCAGCGCAGAAATCACTCCAGGGTCTCGATGACACAACAGCCGAGGGAACAGAGGCCATAGAAGACATGGAAGAGATGGTGCGGACGCTCAGTAGATATGGATCTGAAGATGCCTGGGTAAAACACACGCAGCAAAGGCTAAAAGAGGCGAAAAGATATCTCAAGACAGAGTTTAAGGGTCATGTTGGCAGAGAGGAAAGCTTCGCGGATCACTGCCTCACTCACGCACTAAGTGACCCGACTGACAAGTACTTTCAGAGCCGTTGCTCGCATGATCATGTTCTTCACTGCAGGTCTTGCCAGTCCTTAAAGAACACTTCCGCAGAAATAGAAACTGAAATCAATCGCGCATTTATTCCGGGAGAGGAAAAATCAAGAATTAAACATGAATGAAAACAGTGCATCGACGCAATTGCCGCGTGGAAAACTCACCTACTGCACACAGTTAATCAAGAAGAAGGCAAGCAAGACACTTTAGCCAACCTTGACGCGCAAACGTGCCTAATTATAATGGGTTGGGCAATGAAGTACCATCCCCAGCGCTACCGAGAGCGGATGAGTTAATTTTTTTGGAAAAAGGGGGAAAAGTTGGCATGTCAGCGCCGTAATAACAAAACCAGATGAAGCAAGGTTTAAAGTTGAATCTCTGATACACATATTCCATAACAGTACGCAGAACAGGTTTGCTGTATCACCAATAGTTGAGCATTTACTCAACACCATCAAGCAAGAATCTCCACAGATGAAGTTTGTTAATTTCAAGTCCGACAACGCTGGGTGCTACCACAGCGGTCCTCTCCTTCTCAGTCTTCCAGGCATTGGACAGCGAACAGGTATCAAGCCAGTGAGGTATGATTTCTCCGACCCGCAATCAGGAAAAGACATTTGCGACCGAAAAACAGCAACAATGAAATCGCAAATCAGAAGCTGGGTCAATGAGAAGCACGACGTCTTCACAGCTTTAGACATGAAGAGTGCGTTAGAATCACACGGTGGTGTAAAAGGGTGGCGTACAGCTGTCGTTCAAGTCGACGCCAGACGAGAGAGCGTTGGAAATGATAACAAGATTCAAGGTATATGCCTGTTGAACAATTTTGTCTTTAAAGAAGATGGGATTTGTGTGTGGCGAGCGTACAACATCGGCCCAGGGAAACTCTTGCCGTACAGCAAGTTAGAACTGGGGACGCAGGGTGATACCAATTTACAAGTACTGCACGGATTTGGCTCACGAACCAGCGAATTGGGCTCAATTCGTGATACTCCTATGCTAGAGGAGAGATTTTCTCTTGCGCCGACACCAACTGTGTGCTAACCTTCAAGAGCTTTGCTGAGGCAGAGGCTCATATGGATACGGGAAGGCATCAGACGGTATCAGACTGTGATTCCACGTTTGATACCGCGAGAAAGAGGTGGGCAGTATCAGTTGCTGGATTGAATGTTGTCAGTGGGGAGGCGTTACGACTAGCTGTTGATGAGGAGCACTCGCAATCACCGACGTCCACATATCCCGAAGGATGGGCTCTCAAAACAATCGAAAGAGCACCCAGGATGGTAGAAGAGGCCAAAGTTTATCATCTTGTTGAGAAGTTTAATAGTGGAGTAACGAGTGGACAAAAGGCCGATCCCGTACAAGTAGCCAGAGAAATGAAGTCTGCCAGAGGAAGCGAAGGTCAGCTGCTTTTCCAGCCGAATGAATGGCGCACTTCAAAACAAATCAGAAGCTTCTTCTCCCGGTTATCTGCACTGCAGCGACATCAGCGGGCTGACAGTGACCATGATAAGACCAGCGAGGAAGACCTTCAGGCACTGAAATCTGAACACTGCCTTGAAACTCTGCATGAAACGGTTCTCAAAGAAGTGGGAAACCCACAGCACCCAATCATCATAAAGAACCTTAACATCTGTGAGCTTTCCAATGCTAAGAAGTTCAACACTCTGAAGGTCGCAGATTTACAATCAGTCTGTTCAAAACTGAACCTGCAGGTGTCTGGCTCACAGTACAGGAAGCGTACTTTCACTGTTCCTCTTGAAGACTATGTAAGCACCTGTTCCTGCCGCAAGTCGGTGCCATAGCTGTTTAGAATTTGTATGGATTTCCTATATAGCGAATGTGACCAATCTTACTGAAATTACTTTTGTGTGCCTGATTAATATTTTAAACAGAGTATTTGAGGTGTTGTTTCAGCTTACAGTCCTAGCGAGGAGAAAGAATTCCCTTGGTGAAGCTGTAAGATAAACAGCAGGTTCCAAACACTGCGTCCGTTCTGAAAAGATTGCTTGTTATTTTCTGTAATTACATCAAGCGTTTCTTTCTAGAAAGAACTAAAGCGAGAAAGCGACTCGTTCTTCGCATTTTGACTTTGTCGTTTAGTTTGGTTTTAGCAACAGTATTATTTTTAAAATAGGGTTGCATTATTGGCTGTAGAACTTCCATAGTCAAAGACGGAGAAAATCTGAGAATGACTTTTTGATTCTATTTTCTCTAAAGGTTTTAATTGAGGAAAGTTGATTTTCAGAGACTGCTTTTTTTCACTTTCTGTTTTTATACCGAAACTTTGCATGCTTTTGACATTTCCTTCAAATCAGCAGCTGAATCGCCAGCTAAACTGAGTTTAAACCAAAAAAATTGATGAATAAAGATTTGAGAATTGAGATTTTTTTTATCATTTATCCCACAAAAAGAATTAGTTAATTTTGTGATTCTTAAGAGTGTGTCCACGAGAAGATCAGGCAGATGATGGCACAGTTGAAATCACAGATTTTGCTCATATTTTACCCAACAGTTACCATTTGTTGAGTTATTAAGAATGGTAAGTTACTAAGGTGATTAGACGTTGCGCATGCGCAGAACAGGCGGATCTTGTTTTTGACCTGAAATGTACAACTTTTTTTTGGATTTTTAGGTGATTTTTAGCAGAGAAAAAATGTAAAGTGGGAATCTCTTGCGATGTTTTGGGGTACTCACGAAAGAGATCAACCCTTTAACGTGTGCAAACACAACTTACTTTGGAAGAAACGAAATTCTGTCATCTGCTGCTTTCCTTGGGTTTGAACCCGGTTTGGAATACTGTGAAATCCACCCCAAAAGGTCTTACTTTTAGGCTTGTTTTCCGCAATGAGCGGCTAGTTAGCTAGATATTTCGAGTTGCAATCTTATTATATACATATCGTCAGACGGTACAAGTTTTAAAATCACCCGTCGCGTTAACGGTATGGCAGAAAACGACTTGTTTGAATTGCACAGTTTTCAGATTGCCCAATTTTCGATCAGATACACTACAACGATAAAAGAGTAAATGGCGTTTAACTTTTAAGCTAGTACGACCTAGTTCACTCTCTTGTACAGCAGAAAGAATTGTTCTAGGCCATAATAGTAGGTTTTGTACATTACTGCACCATTTGCTACATAACAAGCAGGCGTAGGAAAAGTCTAATTACTGGTATCTTCAAGGGCTTTATCATATTCCAAAACAATTTTTAAGCTGTTAAAACAATAACAGAGAGGAAATTTTTACCTTCATTGAAATACTGTCATGCCAGTTTCGTTCTGTGGTCATTCTCTGAATTGCCTTGAATCGAAATACAGGCGGATTGAAGACTTCAAGACAGGAATTTCAGAACTCTGCGGACTAAAGGGCAGGAGCGTGGTGAACTGGGCGAGCATAAATGACAAATAGCTGATGAAACTCATGCATCACTTGGAAATCTTCGACTTCGCTGACCCTTCGTCACTGTCTTTCTCTTCTAGTTCTTCAAATCATGCTTACGCTGCGACTTATTGCTTTGCAGATGCAACATAGTAAGCAGTTTAGTTCATCCGTACTGTGTCGGTTTCTTTGCTGGTGTGCCCACGTGACGAGTTGCGCAGCGGTTTCTTCACAAAGGTCAAAAGCGAGAAAAATTCGTATAAGTCATACCTATAGACACCTATAAAGTTCCCAGGTAATATATTTAAAAAAATGTTTCAGTAAAAATGATCTTCCGGCCTTATTTAAGATCAGATACCGGTAGAAAAACGGTGACTTCGGAGCTTTGAATATTAAAGGTAGGATAATTCCACCGATAATTCTTCTTGAAAATTAACTGCGACACTTGCAAAATGCACTTGCTGCTGCGAAACTCACAAAGGGGCCAAACCCGAAAAATAACTAACAGTGTACACAGAGTTCAGCACAGATTTTATAATTATTGAGCTTGTTCATAATACAAAGTTTTGAAAAAATATACTGACTTGTAAATCGCTTTCCGGAATGAGTGCATGAAAGCTAATCCTATTGTCCCATTTGTTTATAAACTAACTTGGTTCGTGCGTGTACTGACTTGAGTTTATATTTTATATGTCTTGTGGAAACCCAGAATCTCAGACCCTCTGGTATCTCGGGAAAAAATCGGGCTCTCAGATGTCTTGAACGAAATAATCTTAGTTTGACCGTAGTTTAATTTGACTTTCGGCTTTATTTGCGTGCTGCCCGCTTTGCGTGTTCTTGTTTTGGTGAACAAACAGCTGTACGTTTCACAGACTGTTGCTTTTTCTTCACCTGTGTAGCCTGCGTCGCAGACAGTTGTAAACACCCGTGTATATGGACTATATTGACATTTAAAATTAGTCACGTCCGACACGTCCGGCTGCAGCGCAGGCTACACCTGTGAGGCAAAATCAGATTCCCTTTGGCTTTCGTCGTATCAATGTATTAATTAAATTAGATCTCAACTGCTCTCGGCCTGGAACTGCTGCGCGCGGCAGAAAGAACAACTTAATACAGTCAAACTTCTCTTCTCAAAATAATAATCACGAGCGACTAGTTGACTTATATATGAGAGAAGCTAGCGAACCCGGTATTAATGATTGTGGATTGATGACTGCTTTAACACGTGAATCATTTTCTGTGACTTGCTTTTGGAACGACAGGCAATGCAGCGAAATTGTGTTTCGCAAGCTCATCTAGATATTCTAACGTTCGAAACAAGAATGATCTATTAGACAAGATAATCTGACCCTATCAGGCAGAAGTTTCAGTGATCACCAAATGTAAATATCAGACAACTGCAGAATTTCATAATGATTTTCATAGTAATATTAAATAATAATAGCTATGAAATCATGATAATAATAATAATAATAATAATAATAATAACAATAACGGTAATAAAATAGTAGTAAAATAGCAATAACAGTATTAATAATGATGATAACAACAATAATAACAATAACAATTATATGTTTTTAATAATAATAATAGTAATAATAATAATAATAATAACTTTGTAATATTGATAGTGATGATGATGATGATGATGATGATGATAATAATAACAATAACAATAATACAATTTGTTCTCCACACACAAAAGTCTCAATTTGGTTGGGCTTGGTCAGAGCTCAACCTGTCCTATTTGTAATTGTTCAATTCATTTTTCACACTCTTCGTTGCATCTGTCCTTAGAATGTAAGCTTGTGATTCGATTATAGTTGAGCTTGAGAAAACTTTTAACGTTTGGAACAAGAATCGTCTGTTAGACTTGACAATCAGACATCGGTGATTAGCAGTTTAACAATTCAGACAGCAAAAATTAATAAGACCAACAAAAATAATAATTTATAATAAGAATTAATATGTTTAGAAACATCCCGCTAGTCTTACCCTCGGTGCCAGAGGTACGGCTCCCTGTAATGGGCTTTGACTAATCAGCCTTGTTGTGAAAATTGAAAGTGAGCGAGGTTTGTTTGTTTGCTCCCAGAGGTTACTCGCGTTCGTCCCTTGCTCGCTCCGCTCGCTGCGGGACTCACACTCGCTGTTCAAATGAATATTTTGATCGGAACAACGAGTATACCTCTGGTCTCCAAGGTACGCTAGTCTCAATATCGTCAATTCTGCAATTAAATTGTCCATTCTAACATACAAAGGGTAGTACATAGTGGCCATTGCCCAGAGTGCCTCATGTTCTTTCGCCAATCGCAGCGACAAACATTGTCATGATACCCAAATCTAACGACTAGTTTTAGCTTTTCGGCAGTTGAAAGAGGTCTGACTAGCCGTTTTAAGGACTTACGGCTCTGCCGGTTGTTCAGAGAAAGAACTTATTTTAAATAGAGCAGGATTCTGGAAATTGAAGCACTTGATTGGTCGGACTGTATTGACTTTGTGTCCGTCACTTCGTGTTGATGGCGAGATTAAAACAATGGGAACAGAAAGTTGCTTTAGTGTGTCGCAGGAAATTCTGTTAAATTTTTCAAGTGGATTCTGGTCAGAAAATCTTACTATAATGGAATATTATAAATGAGAAAAGTCCGAATTTGAGTAAGCTAGAACGGAGCTCGCCCTTGCTAAAATTGACGTTTTAAAGTATTACAAAAATGTTGCTGTTTTGCTTTCCTGGATATAAACTACTCCAACTTCTCTTATAGGCGTCCTCGTGAAAAGCTGTACATCAAAATTTTAGTGTCACCCATGGATAACATTAATTTTTAAATGAGCAATTATCATACATTTTTAATATATCTCGATTATTTTCGAAATATTTAAACTGAGTTTTATATTCTATACCTTTGTATCAGTAAAGACTCATGTATGACTCGGGTCTCTTAATGTTAACCGACGGAGACAGAGTACACCTTTCCATCATGCATTTTTTGGAAGTTGTAGGCACCAAGAAATTTTTTGACTTTTCCTAAAACTTTTGTGCAGACGTTCTGATGATTTCGGTTCATGTCAGTGCCATTTTATATTTCCACAGCAACCCTCTTTCGTTTTAGTGGCAGGTTAGTATGAGAAACAGATATTACAGTAATTCTTAAGCACCTTTATTACATGTCTTTTAGATAATCAAATAATCTTTAATAAAACACTTTTCACTCCTTATTATTTCCTGACATCGACAGAAATTATTGAACTTGCTGAACTATTTTTTCGCCAGCCCCTCATCAACGTCAACATTACTTTTGTAAGTTCGTTTTGTGTTACTTTTTGTTTTTTATTGTGTCTTGGATGGAAGTGTCAAACAAAATACATGTAACAAAAAACCCAAATAAATGGACCCATGCGGTCTTTGTTCCAGATTCAGTTTCTTTTCTTGCTGTCAGTTTTATTTATTTGAACAGTCAGTAAATTTTAACTCCTTCTACAAAAACTTCCCCACCCCAACGACATACCCCTCTAAAACCAACGAGCTTCCCCCCCCGAATAAAGGCAATTGGAACCTAGTCTCCCGCGGCTATAGTTAGACTAATTCAAGATGGCGTCAACATAAAAACAACAACATTGATCTTTCTCGCATGGATACCCGCCATCATACCGCAGTGATGTTTTAATTTCACCTTTAAAAACATGTAGCGCATTGAAAACAACACGATTGGTATAGTAAAGGATGGACAGTGGCGGAAATTCGCATCTTCGTAACCATCACTGGCAACTACTGACTGTTTTGTCAGATTGTTGAACATTGCACTTCAGTTCCAGCAAATTATTTCAGTTGTTGGAAACAGACTATGCGGTTCTTAGCCAGCCATTTACTCATTGTCTTAAATCCAACAAGTTGAGGTTGTATTTTAATCCAGTGGTTCAGGTCTGTTCCAAAATTCACTTTGATCAGTGCAGCGACTGTTCAAGTTAAATGCCAGCCGTTATAGACAGTTTTTGTTCTGAATAATCTCCTTGCACAGCCAGTGCCAATGCTTTTGCAAATTTTGTTGATGTAAAGCATGATTTCAAGTATTGTATTTAAGCAGAACATAAAATCTAGATCAGAACTCATTGATGTAACGGCCAGTAGCAAAACTGGAAAACATCGATTATTTACACAAATGGTTCAGGTACACAGGATCGCGGCAGTACTGCAGCCACAGATTAATTACGACGGGTGATTTTATACATGCTATTAAAAGGCAATAGATAAAACTTACTCATGCTTGTGCTAATTTCTCAAGAACGGTCCGCTCATTTGAAAATCGGCGGTTTCAAAAGCTGCAATTTTCAGTTCTTGTCAAAATGGTCATTACCAACCTTATCCTTAAAAAGTTTGCGTAGTTGTGAATTCGTAATTTTTGCAACAAACCCACTCATGAGTAAGAGAAAGAGTTGTACTTAAAGGTTTTAGCGCAAAATTCGTCCGAGCTCTCGGGATGTAGGAACAGCATTCTCCCTAAAATGACCTAATTTTCGTGATTTTTTAGCGCTTTTCTGTCCAACACACAACAATTCACCGTTTGTGCATGCGCAGTGCGCGATAACCAAAAGATGGTTTCCATGCATAATAACTTGCTAAAGGCTATCTTCAGGCAAAGTTTCATTAAAATCTGAGATTTGGCCTGTGCCACTTTTTTTCGATTTTGCCTGGTTTTCTCGTGGACACACTCTTAAGTACTACATTAGTTAGTTCATGAAAGATTTCATCACCACTTAGTGTAGACCAGAGCAAATATCACGAGTAGATAAAGAAAAAAAAGATACAGTATTTTCAAAAATAAACTATGATTAACCCCAGAAAACAGATGGGGATTGGGGTCAAATTTTTGCAGCGTGGCCGATTACCAAAAGATTTGGTACAACTGTTGTTTATTGGTTAGCACATCTTTTGATGCTAGTTATGTGACGTTATAATTGGTGAAGTCATCATAAAACTAAAAGCCCATGCAAATGGACGCAACATTGTTTTGTGTCCGTTTGCATGGAACCACAACAAAGATTTTTAGTATAGTGTATAGTATAGTATAGTAGTAGTAGTTAGTATACTGGCGTATAGTAAGAAACCGTTCAAACTTTTAGGCCCAAGCAAACAGACGCAACAGTGTGGCCAAAAAACCCCGACAACTTGCAAAAGTGTTGTAATTTCTAACGTCCGTTTGCATGGGCCTTAAGAGTGTGTCCACGAGAAAACCAGGCAAAATCGAAAAAAAGTGGCACAGGCCAAATCTCAGATTTTGATGAAAC
>JAOBRG010380807.1:0-11174 GCA_027574985.1 Umimayanthus nakama | reverse complement strand
GAGCTTCCTTGTCATTATTTACTTAGTTATCCTTAATTATTGTAAAGTATTGTGTACAATCAAATGGCAAAATAAAAATGAATGAATGAATGAGCTAACTTAATCAAAGAAATGGAGTTGCAACAACCTCTACTGATAGAGGCTTAAAAGGTATCACATTTGGTTGTAAATGTTCATTCATTTCCGAATGAAAAAATAGGAATAACGAAACCCTATTTCATTGCAAAAAAAAAACCAAAAGGGTTGCTAGTTATATAAAACACCGTAAAAATAAGTACTGAGAATTTAAGAAGGGAAACCACATCTCCTTCCTTTTCCCAATCTAGTCCGATATAGATAGATTAAGCCCTGCCTCGGTTTATCCCCCCTCCGCCCCCCCCGTGTTCAGTCAAACAAGCTATAAAGAAATGCTATTGTAATAATAGTTACTGGGTTGTGTAACTTGATTATACGAAAGAAACTCTTTATCTTATATACAGCTTTAAGCTTACATCAACCCCTTGTTCCAGGTCGTAGTGTCGTGCTAGCCAATTCCGTAATTAAGCCCCCCCCCCCCCCTCCCCATAACCCGAGATTTTTGAAATAGTTAAAAATATGTACATGCCCTCTGGCACGCAATTAGTACATCACCCACTTATCAATTTGCATAGTAACAATCATCATTTAACTAGCCGCTGTTGCCATGGTAACAAATACAAAAATCCAAGATAGCCGCCGTTGCCGCCATCTCGGAATTTCGGGTTTTTTTTAGGTTTTGCTTAAAACTAAGAAATTTTATTAGAAATAGCTAGAAGCCAACATTCTAAATACAAAACTACGAAATAAGTAGAAAAAAACACAATGTTTTAGCAACAGTGGCTGGTCATAAAGAAACTATTTAAAATCAAAATGAAACTACTTATTACTTTAAAAAAAACATAATGTAAAATAAAGTGCATGATCTGGCAAAAGTCTATACAGTTCATCTTTTATCAGAAATATGTGACCTGAGAAAATGAGCTTTGAGTTCCCGTTTAAAACTACGGAAACTTAAAGTTTTAAGTGATTCTTCAGTTTCATTCCATACTTTTTAACCAAGAAATCGAATATTAAATTTGCGATCATTGGTTCTAATTTTTGGGAACACAAAAGGATGACTTAGATGCTAGGCAGGTGTTATAAGTATGACTCTTGTTGACTGCAGTGAAGAAACTGTTGAAGGTATTTGGGATATTTGAGCTACGCTTGGTAGTAGCTTTAATTGAAACGATTAAACTTTATGAAATACACTAATCTAACTAGTTTAATGCACCGTTACTTTTACAAATTGTTGTTCTTAAAAAAAAGCCATTCGCGTTCTAACTTTTTCCGACTGCAAGGAACAAACAAATCCAATTTTTATTAAACTATAGCTTCTCAAGTTCCATGATGTTATTTATTCCCATAATGCAATTTTTATGTATGACCCTCATTCTGGTAATCTACCAAGCATTTCTTGTTCATTTTTATCAAACTTAACCAAAAGCATAATTATAAAACTAGACTATCTTCAAACTCTTCGTTTTCTCTCCGCAAAATAGGAACTAACTACGGAAAATTAAATATCAGGTTTACTGGTTCAAAAGTGTAAAACTCAATTGGTGAAGAAACGAAAAAGCTTAGTAAATCTATGTTCAAGAAGAAACTGAAAGATTACCTACTGGAATCTTACAAACAGATAAATTTCGCTTGATCTACTACATATTACATTGCTCATTACATAGTTTCTTTAACTTGTTTATGTCCTTGTACTTAGGTCGTCCATAATGTTTGCCTTAAGTACAGCTATTACTTGTACACTGTAACTGATATTATTATCTTCTGTATGTATTTGTTTACAAATTATTAATTAGTAAATTGTTATTTGTTTGTTTATTTATTTATTTATTTTTGTTCTTCTTTTCTCTGACTCTACAACGCCAAAATGAAAATAATTAGCTAACTGTCTAGTCTAGCCTTTGGCTATTATAGTTAGCTAAGTACCAACATTTCTGAATATTTCTTTTTTTTATAACTATAAAATATGTAAATGTATATTTGTAAATTAGTACTGAAATAAATATTGTTGTTGTTTGTCGCAAATCAATTCATACAAATTAAAGCTGCGGTACCTCAAACTTCTGCAGGTATTCTTGAAGCTTCCATGCCTCTTCACCTGGAAACCAGACCGTTTTGACAAAGTTTTCCATGGCAGGATCCATGCAATCTTTGTTCACTTTCTGAGAAAAGGATATGCAAATAAAATGAAAAAGTTAAAGGGCTTTAATGGGAGTCTAAAGAGTTTGTAAAAAAGTAGAATGTGCGTCAAGTAAAAGCTAGTTATACTTCGTAAATGTTTATTAGAAAGATTTATTCGGAGGCAGTAAGGCATGCGCGAAAGAAAATTAACTAAAGAAAAAAGCGAGCAAAAAAGTATGTATAAAACCCTTCCGGTTCTCTTTGGTTCCATCTCCATTTTAAAGAGTTTGTATTGAGCTTCGTGCTTCCGTCTCCGTCGCTATGGTGAACCAAGCTAATTATACTGTGCAAAATTGTGAAAGCTTTTCCGGTAAAGTTGCATTTTAAAAACACTAGGAACAAAACAATTAAGTGTTAGGTAACATTATTGACATACAATACAAAGAGTTTTTTTTTGTAAATTACTACAATTTCAATTGATATCTTCGATTGGTTTGGCTTGTCCATCCTTTTTTTCTATCTACTTTAAGTTGAAAAATATAGTTGATTCAGTTTTACTCGCAAAGTTGTTTCAACAATCAAAAAATAACTTTGAAAATATAGCTGAATCATCTTAATTACTTTTTGTTGTAACCTGCATTTTAGCAAAACTTGTTCTTAGTCCAACAGGTGCAACAAGAAATTATTTAATAGCTCACCTTTAACTCATGACTCTCCAAAGGCATTCTATGCCCGTTGAGAATATTTTCCATGGCCTGGCAGTATATCATCTGAGACTCCTCGAAAACACCTTTGTTCCACATCACAATAGCTGACTCAAGAGTCGATTGAATAACAGGCAATGCCCCATTATTGATCTCCTCGATGAGACTGCAAAGAAAAGCTAACCACTCTGTTGATTGGAATAAAAGAATGTTTTAATGGCCAAGTCACTGTAAAGAAGCAGACCTTTTTCCACGCAAAAGGTCGACCACGAGTTTTTCCAATTCTAAAAGCTAACTATATTTATTCAAATTTTAGGCTCACGATTACGATAATTTCATAAGCTTTCCATTGATATATATTCTTATGGGTAACTGATGCGTAACAACGAGGTTGCATACGAAAAACTGAGAACACCGCCCAAGGTGAACGAACTTACCTTAAATTGTTAGGTAGTAAGTAAGTTCATTATATGGCTGGCTAAGTTTGCTATAGCTCTGATTGGTCGGTATCAAACGATGCGGCGCCAGACAGACATGTATCATTTATTTTTTTTACTTTTACAACATTCGTATACTGATTGGCGGTTTTACAATCGAAATAGCACACTACTTTATTTCTTACAAAAGTAGCTATACCTTGCGTCGATACTTGTCTGTTTTAAGGGTGGAAAAAGAAGCAATAGACCAGATTCGTATTCCCAGTTGCCGCTGGTTACAATGACTATAGACTCACTTTTACAGCACGAACCTCGACCTGACGTTAAATATTCATAAATTCCAAGAGTGGATATGAGCTATTCACAGCTCTGTGTATTGTTGGAGATTCAGATCTCGCCGGTATTTGTGAATAATTAACATTAAGATGAGGCTCGTGCTGTAAAGACAAGTCTATAGCCATTGTAATCAGCGGCAACCGGGAATACGAAACTGGTCTATTAACAAAAACAATCACGATGCGGTAAAATAGTTCTTTACACAATTTCCGTAACTATCTTGATAGAAAAACTCATATAGTGAATATACTGTGCTTAATTCGCATATTAAGTTACAGACCCGGTTTCTCAGTTTTATCATAAGAATTGAGAAAAAGCTCGGGGACTGAGACTTAACTTCATAAATGCTGTCCGTAGTCTTTTGGAAAAGTATTTACAAAATGACATCTTAGCGCTTTCTTGTCCATTTCATACTGCTATATAAGGATACCATTAATCACACTAAATATACTACCTGTTTACAGCCTTTTTTATTAACAGTCCAGGGACCATAATACTTACTTCCTCCACAGTTTACTTCGATTCCTTCAAAGGAGAAGGGCACCGCATTGCAAGCAATGTACTCGGACAATTGTGCAAGTTTCTCTCTGAAATCGGCGCGAAGTTTACCAACTGGGATTTTCTCTATATCTTTAAGATCGTCATCTGTCTCAACCGGTTTAGGAAGGCAAAAGCACTTCAATTCCCCGAAGGCATTCTTGATAATCTTTCTTGGGGCGTTGTATTCTCCGGCTAGTCCGTCGTCATCAGGTTTGAGCTCCAAGCACTTAGCAAGGTAACCATCTTCGGTATACTGTACGCCTCCAATTTCCAGTTTCAACGAGAAATCTCGGACAACTATTCCTAGTGCCGGCAAGAACTTTTTCAGATTCTTGGTATTAGTGGTTGAGGTTTTTTCTCTTGTCACTTTAAGTCTCTTAACCATTTCAATGGCAAGTCTTCAAAAGTGTTAATGCTGCAGTTAAGGTAATGGTCGCTAAATACTTCTCAAAAACTATGCCGACTATGAGTAGATAGAGATAGATAGATAAACCTTTATTTTAACAGGGTGGCCCAGTCAGTCAGTCAAGACTGTTATCAAGAGGGGCACGCTATTTGAGAACAATTACTCTATACAATTCTGAAATCTAACATATAAATATATATACTACTACTACTACTACTACTTAAATTCCTTATTATATAGTATATATTAGATTTTGATTATCTGAGGAACATCTGGGCCCGGTTGTTCAAAGCCCGATTAGTACTAATCCTTGATCAACTCTTAATAAAACTTATGGAATTAACCCAGGTTTAGCACTAATCGGGCTTTGAGCAACCGGGCCTGCAGGAGTCTGAGGATTTAGGTGAGTCAATTAATAATTTACGTGATTTGAAGTCAATGAGAGGAAACAAAATTACCTGCTTCAATGTTAATAGCTACTTCCAAAATTTGATCAATTACGCATTTTCTGTGAGGCAGGCAATATTGATGTTATCGCAGTCAATGAAACGAAATTAGATTTGCAAATTGTTAATAACGAAATTGAAATTGATGGTTACGATATTATACGAAAAGATCGTAACAAATTTGGTGGCGGAGTTTGTTTATACATCAAGAACCGATTTAACTACACAGTTAAAAATGGTTTGATGCATGAAAAGCTTGAGAATATAAATATTGAAATTAAGAAGCCAAATTCAGTTCCAGTTTATGTATGCACTTGGTACCAAGGCGACCTCCAGGTTCACCGATTGAGCTGTTCGAAATGTTTGAGTCGGTTCTTAAAAACGTTGATGCAATGAAAGGTGAATTATACATCTCAGGGGATTTTAACTGTGATCTCATAGCTAAAAGCCACGATTATCGCACTAAACGACAACTTGAGCTCTGCGAGTTAAAGAATTTATCTCAGTTAATAAATGTACCAACACGAATAACGTTGCATTCTGAAACATTAATAGATTTGTGGCTGACCACGGCACCCGAAAAAGTCTCTGTGCATGGAGTTATTCGCACAAGGTTAAGTGATCATGGCATTATTTATGTAGTGAGAAAGCTGTATAATTTCCGTGCAGAGAGGCATAGAGTTATTCAAAAAAGATGTATGAAACACAAACACATCAATCAAGAACGATTCATAAATGATCTAAAACGGTCCCCTGGGATAGTATTTCAAGCCATCAATAGGAAAAGTGGAAAGAATTATTTATTTATGTTGTTGATAAACATGCTCCTTTAAAACGATCGCGAATTCGAAACAAAAAGTCACATTGGTTATCAAGCGACATAACAAGTTTAGTTCGCAAAAGGGACTTCCTTAAGAAAAGAACAAATGATATTAAAAAAAGTAGATGTTGCAAAGATTACAAAATCGTGCTGTCAGGATATTGTATCATGTTCCTTTTACTTTTTTTTTTCTCTTATTATCATGTGTGAATGTAAGTTACGTAGACGAAGCATAATAAAAAAAAATAATAAAAAAATAAATAAATTACAAGATCTAGCTGGGAGGTTCGATCTAAAGAGATATATACTAGCTTATCTTGAATAGAAAACATTAGAAAAAAGGTGCTATAATTTGAAAAAGAAATTTATGTTTCAAGTAATGAAAGACCGAGCTCCAGAATTTATCAAAGACCTCTTTAGGCCAAGGGAACAGATCACCTCGTTAGTGTTACGTGATGATGTAGACAAGCTTAGCTGTTCCTATCCCTAAAACGGATTGTTTGAAGTATTCTATTAGCTACAGTGGAGCAATCCTCGTGAACAATTTCTCAAGATCTCAACGAAATGCGATTTTTTTTTTCAAATTAGCGAACCTCAGACTTGCTGATGTTCTCCTTATTTTACAGTAGAAATTTTAGATATAAAAGCTTTTGTAATGTAGTAGGAACTAGGAAAGGGTCTTCTGAACAGTAAGACACACTTTCTTTGTTTTTTCTTTCTTCATTTGTTAAGGTTTGCGTTCTTTAACAATAATTATAGGTGCTAGTTCGATAATCTTTTCACCACATGCAAACTAAGACATAAGCTAACAAAAGAGGCGAGAAATTGAGCTGAACGAAATGCCTTATGAATTTCGAAATTTTGGCTTCTGCACATGCTCCCCTCCCCCCCAAAAAATTGGCAATAACCGAATATATTTTTGCTTAATCTATAGAAATTTGGCTTTCTAAAGAAACCGCAGTTAAAAGACGACTGAAAGAAAAACATTCGAAACGAAAAACCATTATTGTCCATCAGATGCCTAATTTTCTGCGTAAGACCCCTTTCTTGTTAACGGCGTAGACGTTGATGGTCAGTTTCAGTGTTTTTCCTTATGAAACTATGCTCAGAGCTTAAAAATTAAGTCGTGGCTTCTCGTCAGCGCCCAAAAAACGAGAAACTAATCAGTAGAAAGTTCTGATCCATTGTAAAACCGCACGGCTCATGATCAATATGTAGCGCGTCAACAGGAAAAGGGTCTCCTGAAGCATGTCAGAGAGACTAAAAAATTACTCGTTGATTTTCACGCTATTTATAGGTGTTATTTCGATAATTCTACTTCTAGGCAGTTAGACCAGCTTCCCATGAAGTTTTGTTCCTCGACCGATTATCAAAAGCTTTGATATAACTGTTCTTTGTTGGTTTTGACATCTTTTGATCCTAAATTCGTCATAACGAGTCACGCACTGATTTGTGTGTCTAGTACAAAAATGGAATTTTTCCCTACAAACGCAATATTTTTTGCCTAAATACTGAAAACTTTTACGTAGATCTTACAGTTTTGTAAATTCATATCGCTTAAAGTTATTTGATCACTATTTTCAGTGTTCAAATTTGAATATGAAAAATAATTTGAAAAATTGAAATCAAAGTGGCGGCCGCTAGTGACGTCATCTAAGTTGCTCTGGTTGCCATAAAACCCAATTAAACATCAAGTGTTTTCAATTGAATAAAATTGCAGAGAACGCTCTTTTTATGTGTTAAATATCTATTCGATCGGAGAGATGGTGTCAAAATTAGATGGGAGGGTCCGGTTAGTCCCCCTCCCCCCTCGTGCCTTCGTGTAACTTTTTTTAGGCTAAAAAGCCTTCTTGGGTTAAGCCTATAACATTTCTTGAATACCTTGTTTGCCACTCCACCTATTCCAATCTAAACCTATTCTGGAATTCTTTTCTGTATGTTAGAGGCAAAACCAATCATTCTAGTCTCTTTTTTTCATAAAAGGATACTGCAGAGAATTGACAATCCTGGCATCGAGAACACTCTTGCAGTTGAAAAGTACAAAGGTGCTCATTAAGGTAGCAATAACAAAAATCTCGAGGTCACCTTGCTCAGAATTATTCAAAACGTTTTCGAAGCCTTCTGTGTCCAACACAATCATAGTGACATTTTCTCGTTTTGGATGAGGTCTGCACCACACCCAGATACCTTCGGTTTTGGACTCTACACTGGCTCCAAGAGGAAATCCTTTGGTTTTTCCTGCCAAAAGGTTTGCCAGGTACGACTTGCCATCGCGGTATCGGCCGATAATACTCACCGCAACCATAGGCTGCTGGATGGCTCTTATAGATTCCACTGTGTTTTCGACAAGCTCCCAACCATTTCTATCTTTTCTCACCAGACACTGTGGTTCTGGCATATGGCCGTTCATTTTTGAGCTTGAAATCACTGTGAAAGGGCAAAAGATACATCAAGCCTGTCAGATACAAAAACTTATGTCGGGTGTTCTGATCGGGAGTAGTGAAACCCCGAGTTTGGAATCGAGTTCGAGTCAGAGTTAGAATTTGAGTCGGAGTCCGAGTTAGAATTCGAGTTGGAGTTGGAGTTAGAATTCGAGTTGGAGTTCGAGTCACATGTAGAATCTGAGTTAACATCTTATTCTTATGTACATGTACTGTATGTAACTTTCAACGACCTCTCGGAGATTCATTTTTCTCGACGACTAACTTCCTTCGCCCTTTAGTAAGATGGGAAGTTTTGACATATTTTTTTAAACACAACGTGCCATCTAAGACCCAATTGTCGAACTTCATTCTGCGTTATTTTTTCCCCGTTTCATGTAAATGGGAACAGTTAAACCCCAAGTTTTGGACTCGAGTCAGAGTCAGAGTTGGAACCCGGTTTTCTCTCGAAGTTCACTGGCCGAAAAATGTGCTGTTAGAAAATACAGACAACTCTTTCTGCGGTTTTGTAAACTATGCCAAATTTTACCAACTGAAACCAACAGATCAGATCTACGCACTGGCATTTACTGATTTAGCTTGCTTTAGAAATCACGACAGTTTGACAGTTACATTTCTGTGTCGCTTTGCAATTTTACTTACTTTTTAGAAGATAACATGTATGTTTAGATTCAGGTTTTATTAGCCAATTTTCATTCAAACGAAAATTACGTCAAAAGTTAGAAATAAAAAGAAGAGTCTGTGACTCTTTCGCTTTCAGCAAGACCACGCTAACTGGAATTGAAAAGATTACATAGTCCCTCCTCCCAAAAAGCTACAATAAATGTTTTTGTTTAATGTTTGACGTTCAGCGACTCAAAATAAAAACGGAGCCGTAAATAATTTGCTCTGGCGAACTAGTGCAAGTTGTTTCCAAAAATTAAATATTACCAAGCTGAAATGTTTTTGTACTAAATCAACATGAACCAATGAAGGCCATTTCAGTTGTCACACACCGGAAGGCATATCCCGGGCATACACGTAAATTTTAAAACTAAAGATGTCAAAGAGGGTTGTTGAATGTCCTCAGGTAGATTTCTGCAGAGTATTTAGGTCCAGGAAGTGTTCGCTGCAAATATTAGTGACTTTGCTCGTTCCTGTCCTGTGCATATAACGTCTCGTCGCTTTTGCAACATTCTTTTGAACGATTTTACTTGATACTCACTTTTGTGACACCTTGCTTTGTTCCAATGGCTTGTTCGAAGTCCAAAACAAAGGGTAAAAGTTCCTCCGAGGAACAGATCTCCTAGGAATCGGAGCCGGGGCTGTCGTTATTATCATATTGCACATTTTTCACTCAAACAAAATACTAGATAAATACCCGGTCTGTATTCTTTAGTCTGCACTTTATACTGACTAGTCGAAAGCGGTTAAGATCACGTGTTCCTATTCTATATATTTCATATATTAAAATTTTTAACTCGGACTCTAACTCGAATTCCAACTCGGACTCCAACTCGAATTCTAACTCGAATTCTAACTCGGACTCCAACTCTAACTCGGACTCGAGTCCAAACTCGGGGTTTTACGATTCCCGTTCTGATCAGTAGTATGGACTGACAAAACAATAACCTTAAGCAATTAGTGAACTGGATTAAGTCAAGTCAAGTCTGGAAGTAGAGGACCGCACAGTCAAAACAGAAGACTAAAACATAACCGCAAACTCGAAACGGCCGAAAACTCAAACTTGTCACACAAAGTCAAAACAACCGAACTCAAGAACAGACTAGCAAAGTCAAGGGAAGAACCGCAAAGTCAAGAACTGAATATTGGCAGAAATTTTCCTTTATATGAAACAGGAATCCTCTGCGATTAACCTTCTAAACCGGATTTGTTGTCTCGATATTAAGGAAGTCTAATCTGACACGTAAAAACACTTGGCCAGTTTGCATAGTAAACATCGGACATATCGGAATTTGACCCTGGTTACATGTTTTAAAAACACTTCCTGAAAACCTACTTTCGTCATTTTTGTGGTGCAGCCCACATGCAGCTGAATGTTGAAACAGTTGAGAGAAGGTTGCTAGATTCATCCGAAAAGCGTCTGTGAAGCCAAGGCAACGTGTTGACATAAACGAAAATAAAAAGGACGTAGTTCTCAAGTTCAAAAAATATTCCTATTCTATGTCAGCATTAAATGTAATGCCGGCTTGTATAATACTGATATATCTCAATTTGTGAACTTAAGCCCATGACTCGTCCTACGCGACACATTTGTATTTTGGACATGTAGGGACTTCTATGTAACACCAAACTTACTTCAGTTCTACCATCCGCAGTGCTGGTTTGGTTTCCTCATTTAAGACTGCCCTATACAAACACTATAAATCTGCTATGAACTCTTCATTCGATGTAAATAGATGTCATTCATGGAAATCTGTTAGCTCTAAGAGTCACTCGGCACATAACATCACCTTGCCACCAACGCATGAACATTTTAGAATGCTAAGTGTTGCTGTATTTGTATTTTTTTTCTTTAACGGCCATACTTGATTTGGAGCCAAGCTCTGTTATGCGAGCTATACCTCACATTTTCCAACTTAAGAGGGAATGTTTACTACGACCGAGTAAGAGGTGGCACATGATGAAAATTAAAACCCTTCATTTTTTGTCCAAAGATGCTCTAATCTATCTTAAGAAATGTGGTGGGGTTTTTTTCTTCAGCAATTAATTCTTAGTCTTAAAAACAACGATGGGGAAAACACGTGATTTCACAGCAAGAACCGTTGTGTTGTTGCAAATCTTCAAATATTCACTTCGCGTCAACACTAAAAACGAATTTCAGCTTATGAACGTATTTCAGATGCCC
>JAOBRG010380796.1:0-11175 GCA_027574985.1 Umimayanthus nakama | reverse complement strand
CCCCCCCCCCCCCCCCCCCCCCCCCACAAAGTGACAAATACCGCTTCTGCAACGAAATTTGGTGACTTTTCAGAAAGACTGGTCTGTTGATTAAACCCGTACAAATTAAGCCGTTGCAATGAGACCCACTATTCCCAAAGACGTTTTGACATTTTCACATAAAATTTCTTAAAATATATTTTTATTTCAAGTCTTGTTCGGTTCAAACAGTTAATTTAAGCAGACTAGCCGCATTTTAAGGTTTTTGATCAGCTTCTTGTTGATTTTGAGCAATTTGTTTTAACTTTGCTAAAAAAAGTCCAAGATGGCCGCTATAAAATCAAAATTGTGTCCAATGACGTCAAAGGATGCTAATTATTTAACTAAATACAAGATAGTTGCTCACAAAGCGCGCGTAAGATGTCTATATCTAGCTAGTACCCTTTGTTATGGTATTCTGATATGCCACTACAGCATTATTACTAACATAGAAAGCTGACAGCTAGTATAGTACAAATAGAAATGTTCTTGAAAACTGCTTCTTTTTGTCGGATTTATTTTGAGTATTAAAGATATGTATAAATTATATCCCTCAGTTTTGCCCGGCCTTACTGTTAAACCACCACCCTTTGCTGCCTACCGTAAAAACCAGCGGGTCTCTGTAACTTGCGGAGCAAATGGGAATCCAAAGCCATCCGTGATGTGGAGCAAAAACGGAAGGGGTGTTAGTTCTGGTGTATCAGGGACTCTTCATTTGAAGACACTGGTGATAACTGCACTAAACACTTACCAGCAGGGAAACTACACGTGTACTGCTACAAATGACTTTGGGGATTCAGTGACAGCCCACACATTTATAGGTAAAATAATTAATAGGTAAAGAAAACTGTAAGACAATGCACTTTTGGACTTGTTAAGAGGGTCTTTGCAAAAGTCAAACATTATGATCAAACATGATTATTCCACGAAATGGAATTATTAGCTAGTGACGAATACCTATCGCCAGGTATTGAAACTGAACTACTGTTTAATATGCACTCTACCCTACTTGTAAATCAACTGAAGAATGTTGTAATTCTAAAAAAATGTAAAAGGTAAACATGCTTCAACATGGAACACAAACACACACACAAAGACACGCACACTCCTTCTTTAGATAATTCTTGAATGAAATTCGATTGATCTAAATCATTTTTATATAACAATGTACAATGTTCGCACGTGTGAAATTTTGATGCGTTGAGCCGATAGAAGTGTAATTAACCTATGCTTTATAATATAATTGAATGATATAGAGTGGTACAGTCGTAAAATTATGAGTTGTAGAATTTTTGTGCTACAAAAGCAAGTTGTACAACAACAACTCTGAAATGCCATATGTATGTATGTGTGCACTGGTGTGTTCATTTGGTGAATTGACGCTGGCACGGTTCTTAGAGTGCTCAATACTCGGAGCGAAATATAATGTATAAAACTATGGTGATGGTAAAAATTTTGGATATATGTACATGTATACATGCCGGCATTTTGCCAGCAGCTCCGACCTTTTGTTAAGTAGGGAATTTTTGTGAGTCGCCCTCTACTCTGAGAACGAAAGATCCCATTGGATAAGAACACAATACCAATAACCAAAACCTTTAGCCTAAAACTGACCAACCGTAAAGAAACACACAATAGCTTATATGTTAAAAAGTGTAAGTTATAGTTACTGTTATTGTTTATTGACCAATGGAATACTTCGTTCTCAGAGTAGAGCCTTACTGATTTTTGTCGGCGTTTAGAATGCAAGGTTTTCCCACTAAACACAGGTTGCATTGTTTAGCTCCGCTTTTGTAGGCGGCCACGCATTTAATCACGGACCACTTTATAGTGAATGGGTTGTCCGATGTTTTTTCAAATCCCAGATGTGCCTGGAAAGGGTTGTACTTCCCGAGTATTTTTTGTTGTTAAATGAAAATTTGTGATTGCGCTAGCGGGATTAAAAATCGTGCTCTGTCATTCCAATGTAAACTTTTTTGGGCTGGCTGCAGGTAGTGATAGCTCCGTCGAGCAATTTTTCCGGCAATCGCATCCAGTCGCGCGGTCCAATGCACGTTCAAAACTTCAAACGGGCCGACGTCTGCTTCAAGTAGGGTCGAGCCCCAATTGGAGCATGCAACGCAAACAAACCGTAACAGATCTGTCAATCAGAGAAATTTGCTGTCGCCTACGAAATTGCATTCTGTTCATGAACTCTAGCGAGCCTAAAAATACGGTTCCTTCGCCTATTCGAAGAGAGTCGCTCAGTGAAGAGTATCAAGAGAAAAAAGAAACAATTGCTTCTCGAGTTCTTCCAGTACTATTTTTGTGTATGCTCCGAATCTGAATATATGACATGTTCAAGACCTGACATGTCACTCTAATGATAGCTTGTCATTGTTTAACCGCGTTCAGTCAAATACAACGAATATAAACGTCCCGAAAAACCGTATTAAGTATGACGTGTAGAGAAAATCTATTCAATGTTGACTTGTTTTTGGTTTTACTTTTAATAATTCGAATAAGCCTTAGCTTAATGATTGCCTCAAAACTTTTCATTTGTTTTAACAAGAAGTAATTCAAGTTTGGAATCATTTATGTTGATTTGCGGGAAAAGAAACAAGCATTAAAATTGATCCGGGTAGGTCGAACCCGTTTGTATGTGTTGTGACACCTTTTCAACCCGCCGAGGCGGGTCAGCCTGGCTCTCGAATCGAAACGGGCTATGTAAACAGTTACAGGCGTTTGACTCCAGGTTTGGTAGCCAACCCAGGTTAATGTAAACGGCCCTAGAGAGGCAAAAGTTACTGCGTTTGGTGGTGTATATGAACCTTCGTAACACTCTTGAAAATTACAACAAAGATTTTGTAAGTTAGGCCATTATGTCACATTACGCAAAAACGCTTAAAATAAGTATACGTTTCCGATATAATTTGTATGCAACTTGCCAAAGTATAAGGAGCACTATTCGAGTGTCTGGCTTCTTTAAATCTTTAATTAAACGTCCACTGAGAGGTACGTTTAGGAATCTGTGTTTTTGTGTACACGCCAATGTGCAAGTCAATTCCAGCTACGAGCATCCCCCCGAGGAAATCACCGGGCATGCCTCGCGGGACTTTGAAAAAAAGTTCAAATACCCGGTCCTGCGGGCAATTTTCTATGGTAAATGTCCCGCCCCCCGTTCCTACCTTGATGGTTAAATGCCAGGCCCCTCGCGCATCAAATGCCCGGGGTTTGCACGGGGGAGGGTGATACTCGCGGTTAGATTTGACTTGCACATAACGCCCAACCAGATGATTTTCTCTTGACCACTGACTCAGCGTACCGCAATTTCACTGATTAAATAATTTTGTTTGCGTAAGTATATTAAAACCAGATGCATACTGATATGCCAAATTTTCATCTATTTCCATAGCCTCCAAAAGCAGAGGCTTCATTTCCTTCGCGGCGGGGCCCCACGGAAGTCATCTGCTTTTGGAGGCTACTATTTGCAACACTATGTCCATACCTATAATTTATGGTTTGTCACCTCTAGACATTAACGAATGTCTTGGATCATCTCATGGCTGTCAAGCAATCTGCCTTAACCGTCCAGGATCTTACAGATGCCTTGGTAAGTAAAGAGCTTTGAAATTTCAGAGCAAGAGCTAAAGTTTGTTCACAAGAAGTTCTTTTCGTCGCGCACTGAAGTACGACTATTATGTCGTAGAGAGAATAGAGGTAAGATGGTTGAATCATGTTTTGAGACCTATAATCTCAAAGAGTAAGGTTTAACTTGAAAAATGTGGGACTGGTACATTTTTATTGTATTTTTTTTGCTGGAACAACAATACATAATGTTGGGTTATGATTTTAAATTTCATATGTGGCTGATTATGTGTTACAGCGTACTTGGAAGTCCACATTCATCTTCAAAGTCTATCGAGGCTCGTAAGGTGTTATTCGTTCAAAAAACAACAACAAAGAACTGAAATTGAAACAGCTTCTTAACCCTATTCAGACTGGGCTTTTTTGGTGTCCCCTGAACTTTTTTGCAACTATAGCTATTGAGGAAATATTTTCACAATTGACAGATCTCATCAATTTTGCTTAATTTCAATCTTGAAATCATTGATATGACGTCATATGACGTCACAATTACGTCATTTCGGTCAAAAATTTGGATTTTGACAAAATCTAGCTTATCAAAAGAAGCATAGTTTAAAAAGGTTTCTGACTTAAAAGACAACAAATAAACAACACAAAATGAAAAGAAAACAAACTGTGTTTTAACTACCAAAAACATTATTTTTAAAACAATTAGTAATGCAAAGCTTTTACTACTAGCGAAAGTTCAACGTTCGAACCACATATCAGCTCATAAATTAGAACACTGATAATTTACTGAAACTTGTTCTCTTTAATGTTATTGTGGTTACTAAAGCTGTTTTATCTCTGTTTGAAACGTCTTCAAATGCAAATTAACCGGAAAAAGCTTGAAATTTCAAAAAAGTGCAAAGTACATGGCCGCCATCTTGGACTTCAAAAATGGTATTGCGCAATACCTATAACCCCACAGGTCACGTGGGAAATCAATTAAATTACAGAAGTTATCGATTAATTGACTTTGAGACAAAGAAAATGCATTTGTTTTAAAAAGTTTGTTACCTTATGGAAAAAAATATTTAAAAAAATCAAAAATCGAGAAAACATGACATCAAATATGTAGTTGCCATGGCAACAAATGACATCCTTGACGCAAAATTTGTCTATAATCTTATGATATAAAAGATTGTTTCACTTGTGTTCTTAAAGTTCATAGTAAGACATTTGTCAAAAAATGCATGAGTAGAGTCGAAATCTAGCATTGTAGCTAAGGTGTTGTATGGAGTTTAAGTGAAATGTAAGTCTGAAGGTGATCTGAAAATATGATTGTGGTATCATTGGGCAAAACTAGAAAATATTCAGAGTTAGCGTGACTGGCATGTGTATTTTTATAAATTTATGACTCAACTGAAGAGCAACGGTCGCCATCTTTTTTCCTTTATGCTACTTTAACAAAAAAATACTGAGCATTAATTGGTTGCTTGACTGACATTTTTTTCAATACCTTGCAACAAACTCTTAATTGCACATTTGCAATTAAAATTAAAATTTGCATTCGTGCGGGAACTTCAATTTCTTGAAAATTTGGAAACAACCATAAATCTGTTGGAAGGGTACGGAAAACTTTCAAAATTTCGGCAACGTTCGGAAGCCTTCATGATCAGGCAATTATAGTAAATTTTTTGGCAAATCTTTCTAACTCTTTGGAAATTCTTTTGTAATCATCAGAAATCTTCAATAAGCGGTTCAAAAAAGCACAAAAAATATTCGAGAAGAACTTCAACAACAACAAAAAAACTCCGGAAATGTTTCGGAGATTTTTTGACCTCGAGTAGTGTTAAAAAATATCCGAAAATGTTTTTTGGAAAATCCTCAAATAATGTTAAAAAAATGGTATTTTTTTTTAAAATTTGGTACTAATAAGAAAACATCGTTTCAAACTTTCGAGGAACTAATGAAAATATCGTTTTCCAAAATAGAATTGGTCAGAAGATAACAAAACGTTTCTCACTAACAAGTACCAAAACAACAAGTGATCATCAATAGGATTCAAAAACTGTCTGCAGTTCTACAATAGGTTACGGCTCTACACATTGCAAATACCACTTCTATACTCAGTTCTGAAATATGAAACAGAATTCGAAAAAGAAGGACAAAGTTCCTTTATTCTCAGTTCAAGATGTTTAAGTTTTACAAAACCCGAGTTGACATCAATTTCTTGCAAACGTTTCTCGTTACGGATAAAGTTATTGCCTGCTTCATTAAATCTATCTCATCTGGTGATCTTCTTTAATTATTTCGGGGTCAACCATTTGACTCTTTAGGGGAGGGGGGAGGAAGGTTTTGTTCATGTGAGACTTTTTTTCCCCCACTGATATGCTAGGTAGATATTATTTTCATGTCGAATAGCTGTGCAAGAATGTTTTGCCTAGATGCAACTTTATTTTTTCCACTTTCAGACTGATGCAAAATATTTTTTTCCGTTTCTGGTTTTTGTATGCATTTTTTTCATCAAGATGTTTGTTTGTTTTATTAGGTCCTTGTACTGCTATGGTACATCGGCAGGTGTCCTAATAAAATTTGAGCATTTGAAATGCGCTAAATGTACAGAGAGGTTTTTACATGTTTGTTTTCAAACTAACTTTGGGATGCTATAGCATAAACTGCTTGTGTTCGTTTTTCAAAACAATCCGAAATGAATTTCGCTATTTCTCTATTGTTTTTCCTTGCTGGCCTGGATTGATGAGCTTGAGGAAGAGCGTTTCTTGTGATATTTTATAAGCATCAAAGTTATCTTCACTCTTCATTTTCGTGAAAAGAGTGTCTCGTAACTCTTTGTATGATGGGCATCTTAATAAAAAATGCGCCTCTTCTTCAGTTTCTTATAACTTGCATGTTTGGCATACTCGATCCTTTGGTTTCACATAAGGTATTTGATACCTCTCTTTTTCTATTTCTAATGAGTGATTACTAGTTCTTAACTTTGTAAAATTAATGATGGATGTTAACTATTTCATCTAAATAATCTTCGTATTCATAACTTATCTTAAATGTTCGATAAACTCTTAGTTTGTTGCTTTAATGATTGATATTCTTTTTTTATCAAGATATCTTTCAGGCGTTGTTTAATACTATTCAAAAACTTATTGGAATTTGTACAAGCCTCTTCGAGCCATATGTAACCGTACCCTAGTTTTTCAATTATTGTTTTCAACTTGTTGTTCCAGATTTGAGGTTTGTTTGTTTTCATCATTTCGGAATACATCTGGCATGCGAGCTCAGGTGATGATTTACCTATTAATTTAATCCAGTATTTTATACTTCTAAAAACTGCTTCGTGATACAGAGATAATTGTCCAAGCTCTGCTCTGCAAGCGTTGTTCACTGCTGTTTTGGATGTGCCAAGTAACATCTTGCAAAATTTTCTGTGTACTAATTAAATTATATTGTTTTCATCGCAAACCTGCTTGCATTAAATTTTTTTCAAAAAACTCCACCCCCCTCCCCCCAAGAGCTAAATGGTTAACCCCTTACTATAAAGGTGCTACCGGAAACCAATAGAAAATGCAAAAAACAAAAGAAATTCGAAACAATTATCATCTAACTCTAAATTGCGGACAATTAAAGTTTAAGTAGATAACTTGGTTGAAACTAATTATATCAATGTTTAGTGGACCTGCAGATGAAGCTGTTTAGAAAACAGTAAGGCGAAATATAATTGCCATTTCCGAAGTTTCCTGATTTCATAACCATAAGATTCCATGGCCTTAGAGTCAAACGTAAGTAAATTTATTCGCCTGCAGGTCTTCGTCTAAGAGGGTCGTCCAATCACTACGAAGGTCGCATTGAGGTATTTTATAACGGCCGCTGGGGAACAGTGTGCGATGACAGCTGGGATATGAATGATGCGAAAGTAGTCTGCAGACAGCTGGGGTTCTCTGGTGCACGCGAGGCATCCTCAAGTGCAAAGTTTGGTCAAGGTACAGATCCTATATGGATGGACAACGTGGCATGCACTGGTAGCGAGTCTAGGCTTCAAGAATGTTCTCATGCAGGGTGGGGCAATGAAAACTGTAGCCACGGAGAAGACGCCGGGGTTGTTTGTTTCTAGATGACTTCTAACTACATGTAGTTTGATTTATCGAAATTGCAACAGAAAGATGACAGCAGGCTTTATTATCTTGGTTGATTTAGTTGCTGTGCAAATTCGGAGAAAGAAGTTGTAATTGTAACTCTTGGACAATTTTTTTCATTCGTGACATATTTAATATGCAACATTACCCATTGTTCTAGTAAAAGGGTAACAGTTAAAGCAGTTAAGCTCAGTTCTAGTGCCTTCTAGAAAATTACTTTCACGTCCCCATTGTCTTGATCTGACGTCATTTGGAGCTGCAATATCTGTTGTAAACACGGCAGTTAGCCGAAGAACTTTTGCCCGTATGTATGCGTTTAGCTAGATTATTTGGTTTTGTAAAGCTGAAGCGCTCTTTCATATCCGGTTTATGCAAGTAGCCTGACTTAAACTTGTATAAGATTTAGAAATAATTTCCAACACTGTAATTATTATTGCTACTTATCAATTTAGTTTGTGTGATCGTCTACCCTAACTCGAGACCGTTCTAGAAACGTGATCGGTATCACGTTTTCGTAACGTGTTGACCTGCGTGTGCTAAAAACTGCATGTCTATTGCGTGTCAGTTCGAATTCTGTCAATAGTTCAAATTGCCTTAAAAACCAAAAATAGTTTGATTATTTAGAAAAATAGTGTTTCGAAAAGTTTCAAAAAGATCAAGTGTTTCGCTCTCAGGAATTTACTGTTTAGATTTCCACGGATGGAGAAATGGTCTGAGCTGCACATTTAAAAAAGGACAACAGCTGATATCGAAATAGTTGGAATATCTGTACTGTAGTGTCACTGACCGACCCGGGTCAGACTCTATTCTTGTCACGCGAGTGTTCATCGCGTGCGCGCGTTATACAATTCATTCATGTGGACATCTCAGTGGCATAGTCGTTTTAATGGGCCATTGGATCTACAACCAAAAAATAAGCTGTGCATGTCAGTCTCTTTTAAAACAATAAGGGGGTGGGGGCGAATCAGGCTTTGGCAAAGCCTCTTTATTTACACTGTATCTTAACATGAAAGCATTGTGTTGAGATCTAGCAAGGGTCACGTTAGCGGTTTTTGTTCAGGTAAATTACACTCCCCTCTCAAATTTCGTGCTTATTTCAAGTACAAGGCAAAAACGAGAGGCGGAGTATGAATCGTTAACTGTAAAATTGTCGATTACAATAAGTTGCTGATGATGATTATATTAGTGCTCGGTACAGCACTTGGCTAACTACCCAAGTAAGCTTCGTTCCCGGGATGTCGCATATTCGTTTGGGTTTCGACAACAACTAAGTGTTTTTCCCTTTGAAAAGGAAACTTGTTTGTTATGAATGGCTTGGAACGCAAAAGGAATTTTTTTTGTTTTCGACATTTTTTACCATCAATAACTGCTTCCCTCAGAAATTCTTTAACCTCGAACGTCCGGGGGAGGGGGGGGGGGAATGGACCTTCCATAAGTTTTTCAAACTTAAAAATTGAAGCTTAAAAGCAATCAAGATGAAACTTTAAGTATCTGTAGTCTGATAATAAATGCACCTTTTGACTTTCATAAAATGACGTCATCACTTAAAATTTATGCAAAACCTAGAGAAGATAATCCTAAGAGAACGCATCTTCGTATTACTGCGCGACCCATGATAATTTTTTGAGATCTATTTTTGGAAACAATGCTATTTTAAGACTTGCCACAAAGCGAGCGCGCGCGCATTGTTTTTCGCGCGCTTTTTGAATTTGTTACAGTTGCTTAAATTTTAAAGCAAATTTAAGCAAATTCAAATATCAATTTCTTATTCAATGAACACCAAAGTTCAAAACAATTAAAGGAAATAGTACTGAAAAAGAAATCGGCGTCTGAAACACAAAGAGAAGTATTAAAAGTAGAGCTACAAGCGTCCGTGCACGGGACAAAACAGTGAAATCCGAAGTACAGGTTTATTTACATTTATATTATTTATGCGACACTATTTTTGAGAAGAGGATACCTCTTACTCCTTTATTGCTGCTTTCAAAAGCCTCTATATTCAGAGTTGGTTTGTATAAGAATTCTGTGTATTCAACAGATGATGTTAGGCCGTCAATGCAAACATCAGAATTTCTCAGAAACTACGAGCGGCACTGTTTGCAAGACGAAAATACGATAACCGCGAAAGTAGTCTATGACTGGAAAAACACTTAAAGTTTGCACAAATTTGTTTCAAAAATCAGTTAGGATACTCCTTTTTGAGTTTGCCAGGCTTTAGCAAACTTCTCTTGTTTGAAGAAATATGATAAATTTAGATCTTGAGGTTGAATTTAGCCTAAAAAAGTGTAAACATATTACAAACCTAGAATGATTCGGTCGTTACAAGATGCATCTCAATTGCAATAACTGTGATAAGTTTAATAACAAAATACAAAACAAATGAAAGCCAAATTACTTCCTCTTAGCTGAGAGTACATACCCTTTCAGTTTATAGGTTTTCAACATCACATGCCTTCTTCTCGGTTTTGCTAATTGTCTTTCCTTCAGACCTTGCTTAACTCTCGTTTGACATGCTGTAGCTTCACGAGAAGCTCGCAATAAACTGCTCGCAAAGTATCTAGATCATGCTGAACAACAGTGATGGCTTCAAAATTTAAATTTGAGAAAATAATTCAAACAATTTGTCGTTTCCATAAACGCTTGCAGAAACAGTCTGCGAAGAAAAAGGAAGAGTGTTTTCGGAAAACACTCCTTGAAGTAAACTTACGCGTGCTGTTGTCGGCTTGACGGACAAAATCAATCACTGAATCAGTTCATGTCTTTTTCATGGAAAGAAGTTCTCCTTCGTTCAAGTGAACACACAGTTTCCTTGGCAGACTGCTGAAGTCTATCCGATCCGTTTCCTTTCCTGAATGAGCCAAAGCTCCTTTGTAAGGTTCTCTTTAACTTTCATTTTCCCTTTCGGTTTGCAATCGTATGGTGCTCAGATGGGTGACCTTTTCCATCCGACGAATTGCAGCTCCAACAAATCAATAAAGCTTCAGATTCAATTTTGTTACTGTCATGTCGACAGCAATGCTGTCTGGTTTTTACTTTTACAGTGTTCTTGACTCAACTGGCTTTGAGAATATGCAATGTAGAAAGCAACTTGAGCATAGAACGCCATAGAAATCTGGTCTCCACGAGAAACTGTTTCACAACAACTTTTACACTTATCGTTCCACACAGATTTTGTCATAAAATAAGGAAGCAGTTGTGACTGTCTTGTGCTGAATTGTCACTCGACCACAGCTACAAATAAAGAGTACCATGCCCGGATTGACTGCTGTTAAATATTCATTTTTATTTTTTCCTCTCCGGTCACAGTAACAAATACTGAATTATGATTGGTTCTTAGCGTATTCGTGAGCGGGCAATATTTTCCTATCTCTGACCACGGTCATAGTAACCTGCGCTGCTTCGCCTCTGGTTCGCCCCTTGATGTGCTTGTCCGTTGGAGGAAAAAATAAACAAGTTATTT
>JAOBRG010380784.1:3227-25739 GCA_027574985.1 Umimayanthus nakama | reverse complement strand
AGTAGTAGTAGTAGTAATAGTAGTAGTAGTAGTAGCAGTAGTAGTAGCAGTAGTAGTAGTAGTAGTAGTAGTAGCAGCAGCAGCAGCAGTAGTAGTGGTAGTAGTTAACTCGAGTTTTCTCTTGGATACAATCAGGCACAGAATTGCGAAATTCGATCAACAAGTGTTGTTGATCTTCTCTCGTTGTTATTATCGGCATAATGTTTCTCCGTCAACTTACTTTCAACACAGCCATAAAACTCGAGTCTCATGGAGATGTGCCTGTACCACGACCACGGATGAACACGAATGAACTGCGCCTTAATCCTGGGGAATAACTTGTGACGAACCTGTGTGTTCTGGTCACGGTTGGCTGTAAAGTACTGTGGACGAAAACAATACTTGACCGTCAGTTGTTAAACTTTAGTGATGTTTTCTCAGGCATACTCAGAAAAATAATTATGAGTCCCCAAGGGTTATTGAGCAAATCGATATCTTGATTGCTGATCCAACGCTCTAACGACTGAGCTACAGGAGTTAACATGCACATGATTCTGGTAGTCGGCACATGGCAGTGTCATTGATACAATTCCCGCCGTAAATTCGTGATATTTTTCAGAATAACTTGCGACAACACTGGTCATGCTTTTGTGGAAGAACACTCAAAACTAATTTTTGTAGGATTGAAGTATTATTATCATGGTGGTTCAAGGAAATATACATTGTTTAGTTGTTATCGATTTTGGTTGCCCAAAAAGAGACGTCGACTTTGAATAAATTGAATTTCATATGACTAGAGTCGAATTCAAGTGACGTTCTCTTATCAATCGTAAGCTCTGTGCAATCATTGTTTTCAATAAAGATCATTAACACTTTTTAGCGATTTATGCGTTTGGAAGGATTAGTTATGCGAACACAGAGTGATAGATAAGCATGGCCATGTGCGACCCTTTGACTGGAAAACGCTATGTAAATGTGTGTTTGTAAGTAACTTTTCCCTAAAATTCCGTCCCGAGAATACGTGACCAAGTAGCGACGGCAATGCAGGACACTATTTTTAACATCCAGGAAAAAAATACGGCAATCCGAGGTATTTCACAGTAAAATGCATAAATGTTACTTTTTTCAGTTATACAACCAGGTTGTGCATAGTATTATGCGACCCATTGTCTTATTACTATTGATAAATCAAACTACGTGCGTTTTAGTGTTTTAAAAAGTTAGTAAAGAGCGCCTTACCTTTCTTGAACCCTTAACCTTGTACTCGGCCCAGTGAATCCCGTCCTGACTGTACGTGACATAGTATTGCGTGATCCACTGACGAGCGTCTTGTCGTCCTTGACTGGTAATCATGACCAGCCTGGTTGGCCGCCTAAAGTCCACCTTAATCCACTGGTACCTGTTGTTGTATTTTGCAGACCAGGCACCAATTAGATGCCCTCTCTTGCGGTGATTCAGACGAGCAAGATATGCCCCGTGGTTGCGATCCCAACTGGAGGAAGAACTGATTTGGCTGTTCCTAATTCGTCCACTTCCCATACCCAAGACTTTGTCACATCGTGGGCCTGAAAAACAAATAAAAAACAAAGTAAACTTGTACAGTCATCCGTTACCCGCCGACAAGTGTAAATAATAAAGGATGAACACAACTCAGAAAAACATTGTTGTAAAAACTTAATATTCAAGTTAGGTACAACTGAACGTGAAGGTGTGTTGCCAATTTTTTCGGAGTTGTGTTAATCCTTTATTATACAGTCATGTAACAGGACGATCTTCGCTGGCATCATTTGTTTGCATTTGACATTATGAAAAACCCTGAACTTCGTTTGACATAGAAATAATCAACACAGTAAGAAATAGCATCTGTACAAACAACTTGTGATGGTTGTAAACTATTCGTAGTTTAACTTTAGGCTTCAAGGTATAAGTAAAAACTTAACTATTATTACCATTATTACTATAACTATTATTTCCATTACCACTATCAAAACCTTATCACTATCACGATTATTATCTTTTTCCTTACCATTACCATTTTTAAAAATTTTGATAAAAATAACCACCTGTCGTCGAGGAGCTTAAAAAAACTTGCTAAAACATGAACGTGCATTAAAAATTGGAAAAGTGTTACAAAGTTTTACGTTAAAGTATAACGTTTAACGATTTTATAAAATCGCATGTGGTATAAAACTTCCTTACGTTTGCTTATAAATTTGCCAAATTTTGAATGGTTGATTTGTCGAAAGAAAACACGTTTGTCCATCTAATTGATAAGCTTTTTTTGTTCGTCTGACCAATTTTACATTTGCCCAATGATGAAAAAACATGTAAACCAGGATTGGCCTATATGGGGAGTGATTCCTGCTGTTCAAGATGGGAATTACTGAGACAAGCAAATCCTGTTTCGATACGACGCTTGTTTCTTAGACAAAGAGAAAGGCAACTGAAGGAGAAGATTAAAGAGCACCGTGAATTATAACATCCGAAGTAATGTGGACTAGAATGGCTATATGTTCGTAACATGTGTCAAAAAAATGGTCCTGAACATAGTATTGAAGAAGCTTTCCGGTTAGCGATGAGTAGACATTGTGGCCCATGCTAGGCTAGCGCAAATTCTTTAACAATAATGATGTTCCCTTTAAGCTGTGGAAGAATGAAGTCAAGTTGAGAGAAAAGGACATACCAACTATTGCTCCGTAAAACTCGACCCTCATAGAGATCCAGCCATACCAGCTCTTGGGGTGAATACGAACGTAACGCGCAACGAATGCACGGGCGAACTTGTGGGTAACGACAATGAACCTCTCACTGTTACCTCTGAAGAGCTGCAGGGAAATTTTATAACTTTGATTCAGTACTACATGTAAAGTAATTCAATACATCATACGCATAACATAGCACGTTATTGGTTATAAAATTACTAAAATGGCAGACTATTTTGCAATGCATTAACAGATAAAAGGGCTCGTTGAACAGCCCCACAGTTTTTTAAACGGTTAAGATTAAGCACATAAGTACATGACCTATCAGTTATTTTGTATAGTAACAATGATCACTTAATTAGCGGCACTTGTCATAGAAGCAAACACACAAAAAACAAGAAGACTGCCCTCTTGGACGTTCGCAAACCTGGAAAGAATTTAGCCAACTCGACGTGAAATTCAAAGACTTTTAGCGACTTTCTAGCGGATTCAACGACTTTCAACGACGTTACGTGGCCTTCCCTGGCAAATGAAACTTAAAGTTTTGGCAGATCAATTTCATTCTTACTTAACAACTAAAGTAACTGGAAGTGGTTCTGGACACGTTTTTTATAGAAACCCTGTTCATACTATCGTCTATTCCAAATGTACTACAGGTTTAGTTTATAAGTTAAAATATACACAAACGTTTTCGACAAAGTATCATCTTCAGACGTACGTACTATCGCCTATGTTTCCCTGGCATACCTTCACTCGGCCCTTCTCCTTATAAGGGAGATACCGATCACCCTTCCTGCTGTAACTGAGAGTGTAGCTCTTCACCCACTGGTGAGCGTTCTGTCGTCCCTGAGTCAGAACTCGAGTGAGCCTTGCCAAGGCACCAAAGTCCACCTTAAGCCACTGGTGTCTGTCGTTCCGCTTGGCGCACCACGCTCCTCCAAATCGACCCTCACGGCGGCGATGGAGCCTGGCATTCCACGAGCCGCACCAAAAGTTATAGAAGGTTGAGGCTGTGATCTGTGGGTCGGCAACACGCCGGTCCTCCAAACCCAGGGGCATGTCGTATCGGCCTTAGAGTAAATTGTTATTGACAAAAATCAATCAGATGATAATGATAAAAAAAATAACAATAATAATAATAACAATAATAATAATAATAATAATAATAAAAGTAAAAATCTTAATAACAATAAAAAACAACAACAAGTTTTAATCTTTATATATGGCGCACATATCCTTAAAAAGTCCAAGGCGCTTCATAAACATTCCTTTAAAACTTGAATTTAGCAAAAATAGTGTATTTTGTATCTTCTTGTATTTACATATGCATTATAAATTAAGACAAAAAAGACTAAATGACACATGCAGTCTGAAAATAGTTCATAAACTAATCGAGTCAAACTGCCGTTAGTTCTTTAATATGAACCAATGTAAGGTCGGAGTCTGAAAAGATACTAGGAAATTAAATATAGACGGGACTATAAAACTGAGTAACAAATACATGTACAATAGTTTTACAACTTAATGTAAATCACAGAGCAAGAAACTAAGGGAAACGAAAATTGTATTCTTTATTTTATATGACGAGGCAAAGATACTTCTGGTTTTTTAATTGGTTTTTGGGCAGTAAACCTGCGCACGCGGAGAAACAGATATGCGAAGTAAATAATTTTCTATTTGCAAGATGTTATTGTCGTATTTAAAAAAAATGCCGTACAACAAAAAACTTTTTAACATCTTGCGTTCGGTCTTTATGCGGAAAACCAAACTTCGGCCTTGAAATTGACCTCGATATCGCTCAAAGCCTCAACTTGATATTTCCCGTACAGACCTCGCTTTCGGTTAGTAAGTAGATTTTACGGTTAAAATTGTTTTCTGTAAAAATAGAAAGTAAAACTTTTTATCTAAAAAAACCAGGAGAAACGTTTTCAACTGATTTTCAAAACGTTAATGAAGAACAAGACTTTTGCAGACTGTAGCGGAGGCTGTGAATAATTTAGGGTCACAACAGAAAAGGATCGGTCGCCTAAGTCTTCTAGTTGTAGCTTAGAATGAGCAGAGGGAAGAAAGCGATATTACATACAAAACGCAAGGCAAGTTGGTAGAACGGACTCCATTTAGAGATGCGCTATGTACAAGTATGATTACCAATTGGATTTTAAAATGTTATTTACAGATAACATCTCCTACTCACTGTGAGGGCATCCATACAGCTCTACCCTCATGCATATTCCGTGTCCCCATCCACGAGGGTAGATTCGAACATATCGACCATAAATTATTGGATCGAATGAGTGGATTCTTACGGAACGTTTGTCGTAGTTTCCTTGGAAGTTCTGAAAACAAGGAAAAGTACGGTAAAGCTTTGGAAAACGGCAGAGTTAAACGATTTTTCCTTCAGCTAGCATTATACATCGAGCCTTAAGTCATTTCTAAACTGTGCCCTTATCGAAATGGGATTTTGAAATAAAGGTAACTGCTTTAGCCCTTGAAGAAACCGAAAAACTAAGAAAAAAAACCGCTTTCAATCTTGCTATCTTTGCATCTTTAAACTGACTTTATATATAAGTATTTCCCAAAGAAACCGTAAAATCCGTTATTGTTTTAGTTTAAGATAAAAAGAATTTTGTAAAATTGAAATGGAATACGTGTTTATATAAGAGAAAAAACTGCAATAGATTACGGGTTTATGCTAACAAATAAAAAAAGTGCTTGGAAAGATCTTTGAGACAATATTGTTTTTCGAAAAACTTAACTCTTGTCCAAATAATACGAACGCAATATTGCACTGGAAGTAATTTACACCCATTTTGCTACACCTCGAGGCAGAACAATTCACTCGAGGCCAAACACAAACACCATGACCTCCCTCACTCAGGCAGTAAGTTACAAACTAGACTCTACGCATCTCACCTGGTTCGAGCCCCAGTTACGGACAAATGCCCAGTTCACTTCATTCTGGCCGTATTTCACCCAGAATGACTTTACCCAACGCTTGTAGTCATATCTTCCCTGCGTTGCAATACCAGTGACCTTCATTGACCTTCCTAAGTCGACCTGTAGCCACTGGTTATGGTTATTGTGTCGTGGACACCAAGCTGAGGCCCAGCCTTTCCGCTGTCGGTGATGTAGACGGGCAAACCTGGCTGCGTGTCGACTGTTCCATTCTGATGAAGCCTTCATGGCACTGTTCTTAACTCGGCCACTCTGTAAACCAAGTGCTTGGTTACAGAAGCGACCTACGGAAACGAAAATGAAACTCTCATAATCGATTCAATAGCGCTGAAAAAAAGTTTTAATACTGCACATTGATTTATACGTTAGAATATTTCAGATTCTTTCCACATGTACCGGCCGTACTCAAGAATGAGTTCGAAGTAATGCAAACAACTGAAGGAGGTCAAAACAAAGTTTTGGTGAGCATTTTTAGAGTTAAGAAGCCAAAAATATTTAATGCTGAGTAAGGCTAACTTTTAGGAAGACCACCACCTGCATTTTTTTTTATTCACTTTAAATTTAAAACAAGTACGTACTCACTGTGAGCCTAGTTAATCGACGCGGGAATGAAAACCTAAATTGAAGGTACAATTTCAAGGGTTTATTGACAAAGAATATATAAACACTAGTTATAGTTAACGAGTTACAAAGGAAAAAATTACAAAACAAATCACTGCAAAGTAACAAGTTGGATGTACACGGAACACTCAGTAACGACTCAATACTATAATTAGCGTACGTTTGTCTACGATGGGACTGGGTGCATTCGATTGAGCCAATTTCAGGAATTCCGGAATACAAATAAAATTTCAAAATTCTCTCCTGATTCGCAGAGAACTGAAATGTCTAGTTAAGAGAAATGTTTGGGGCAAGAAATACAACTCAGTTGTGTTTTTCTTCTAATTTGGCAGGAAATGTGGGTATTAAAATTGAACAAAGTTTTTATTGTTTGTTCCTATTCGGGAATGGGTCAATCGCAGCACGCCCTAAGCATCTTCCTCAAACAATATGTGCAGTAGATGTTTCCGATTTAAACTTGGGTTTAGATAAAGCACGAATGTAAACAAACACCGCTCCAATTTCTTGCACCAATCTTTGTATCTAGAAGGATCCGATTCACCTGCAGACTTCATCGTTAGAAAGTAATAAGCTTTATCGCTGCTTTTTGACATAGATTCAAAACTTCCGCAAAACTGACTAGTTGATGATTGGAGATCTATCTACAATGTTTAGCACGAGAACTTCAGTATACTATATAATAAAAAAGTGGCGTGGAAAAGTCGGCATGATACATCGAACAGCCTCGTTCCACTCGAAACTCAATTTGATGTATAAGTTTTTTTAATGTTTTCGATTTGCAATCTTCTGATGACTGTTGTAAGAAAAGTCTCGATGTTATAAACTACTAAGCCTTTCTATTAAGTGTTCGCAGCGCAGCATACTCGTATAAAGTTGACGAAAATAAACTGCTAGAGACCAGTTCAGCACAGCAAAACGAAGGCTCGGAACTTCATTCCAACAATTTGCGCAATTCAACTCAATCGAGCTGATAATCAGTTTATCGTAAATACAGACACAACTACTTTGCTGGAAAGTTCAAAGTGGCTTTTTTCCATACGTTCATTACAACGATCTCGGTTTCAAAAAAATTTAATAACCAACAAGAGGCGTTCTGAAAAATTTTTGTACAATTTCTAAAGATTTTAAAAAATTCTTCACAAAAACTTTTCAACAAATCCATTCAGGTTTATTTTACATAAAGAACAGCACCCCGCAGCTTGAAAATATGAAATATAAACTGCTTTGAACTGATGATGATCTTTATTGAGGAAACTTTTTCATAAAAGTGGTTTTCAAAAAGGACCTCTTTGCTAAAAATTTAAGTTATTTGAAATGATAAAACATAAAACTACAAATAGGATAACCATTAAAAATATCTATATTACAGTAAAAAGTATTAAATATTTACAACAGAAATCTAGCTAAATTTGGAAACATAATGTTTAAAAAGAATAAGATTTCTTGAATTTTTACATTCCAAAGATAAAGAATTACAATCATTTACAGCATGAAATTCAGTCCTTTCCTGTCCCCAGTGCTTTTACACTTGATATACTTCACACTGTCGTTCAACATAATATGTACGCTTTTTATTTAAAAATGTGCCTTGAAATGTTTCCAGTCTTGCTTTTGTCATAGTAGTTGTTCTCTACTAACCTGGTACACATCCGAACAGCTCCATCCTTATGGCAATATAACTGTACCATCCTTTGGGATGCACTCTTATGCACCGGGCAACAAGAGGAGATATAAACTTGTACGAAACAGGAGTATATCTGTCGTAGTTTCCAGTAAACATCTGGGAAAATGACATAATCGTGAACATTACTGAACAAAAACTTTAATATTGAATTTATCTGGTTAAAAAAAAAATAGAACAAATATTTTAGAAATGCTAATTTCCAGAGAAAATAAAGAGAGTATACAGTTACCTCAAAAAGGACGATCTTTCAATAGCGCGAAAAACAATGCTAAGATCAAATCGCATACCAACGGAGACATGATTTCAATTTGGTATTTACCTTTGAAGGCAGTATAACTATGACGGTAAAGCAGATCAAAACCTCAAAATTTGCTTGTTTTTTAAGCTGTGTGTTTTATTTTACTTAGTACAAGTACAGTGTATACCGGAAACGCTGATCAAAACAGCAAGATTTTCTTGGTTTTTTAAGTTGTATTCTATATTACTTACTATAAAAAATAACTATATAATATGTATGTTACAAAAAAAACATATTTACACAACATATCGCTTTACCATAGGTAAGTACCAGAGAACGTTACTAAGAAGATTGGGAGAAAACCGAGTGCAATTGCGAGTGCAGAGTGTACTTTAACAAAATTAGTATTTACCCTCAATTTTCCGCGTTCTGTGTAAGATCTAAAGTGCCTACAATCCTTGCTGAAGGAGACCATGTATTTTGTCACCCACTGATTGGAGCCATATCGACCCGTTGTAGAGATACCAGTGATTTTCGTCACCCTACCCACATCAACCTGTAGCCACTGTTTGTGATTCCTTTGCCGCGCAACCCACGCTCCAACCCGTCCGTGGCCATTCACTTGGTTGAGCCGCGCCCTATCGGGACCATGGTTGTAGTTATACATGCTTGATGCAGTGAAGGCGCTTGGTTGGATTCGGCCATCTTCGAGACCTAGAGGTACTTTGCAACGACCTATTGAAGAAATGATTCAAAGCAGCGTATGTTTCAGCATCTGAAGGCATCGCAAAAGCCTGATTAAGAAACCGCAGTTTCAGGTTTAGTCTGGTAAGTTCTTATGTAAAACGTTAATGTTACAACTTTTAAAAGGAGTTTTCGGTTGCTACTCAAATAAGGAAAAATTTATAAAATCAGTCTATTTCTTTGTTTCTAATTCACGTACAAACATCTAAGTTATCGTTTTTAATCTCTGATGCCTCTACCCGTCGACGAGTAATGATTCTTTATTCCAATAGTCTCGTAAAGGAAAAGAAGGTAAATTGTGAAAGCTACTTCAAATGCGAATCATGTGCTAATTCAGGATTTCAAACAACTCAGCTACATAACACGAAAAGAACATTACGAATTTCTTTCTCTCATATGGTTCACAAAAAACAATATCTCCCCTAATACAACTACTTGAATGGTAAATATACAGAGAACAGGTAAATATACAAATATCATCTTTTCATCCATCTTACATGCAGTTCATTTGCTTCTTATATATGCATGTACTTACTGATGAAACAACCGTACAGTTCAAGTCTCATAGAAATATGCGAGCGCCATCTATAGGGGTGGATTCTGAAGTATTGTGCTCTGATGGGGAAAGCGAGGCGATAGGACTTCACAGTATTCCTGTCTCGGTTTCCAAGAAAGGTCTGTGGGAAAGATTATTCATTTAACGTTAGTTAAAGTTCAAGTAATAAAGTTTTAACTCAAAATCTTTAAAACAGAGCAGCACGCATAATCACCCGTAGTGGCTAAAATGTTAGGTCTGCGAAGCTGTTAAAACAGCTAAATTGGAAGACCCTCTCCCAGATCCACACCCGAGGTAAAGCCATTTTGATGTACAAGGCTCTATTTTGTCTTGCTCCTAATTTCCAGAGAGAAAAGTTCTCTTATGTTTCTCAAAGATACAATCACACTTTGAGAGGCTCGGACGTCGACTTGATGTTATCCCGATCCAATACAGAGTACGGGAAAAGCTTTAGTTATAGTGGAGAAGCATTCCGGAATCCCGAAAAATTGCGCTAATTTAGAATGAGTGTAGATAAGATAAGCTACAGTAATAGGAAAATTTAAATGTTGCATGATTGAATATTTGTCTCTGTTAATATGTTCAATGGGAAATTGACCGCGGCAGAGCGGACAGGTCTTCTCCGAAAAACATTACTTTCACTTTGTTATGAGAGATTTTTACATTTGTTTCAAGAGTTTTCGAGACCTTCAAATTTGGAAATCCAATAGGCCCTTTGCAGCTAGAGGTCACATGGTACAAAACCTGACATACTGGAGAGCAAAAGAATGCGACAGAACTCCACTGGGAAATGTAAACAAAGAAAAACCACACTTTTTTAGTTAATTCTGTTTTATTTTGGAGTATGGCACATTCTTTTGCTCTCCAGTATGTCGGATTTTGTACCATGTGACCTCCAGCTGCAAAGGGCCTATTCAAGAAACACACGGAGAATCCCGTACGGTTATTCAAACACGTTTCCCAAAAGTTGTTCAGGTTCTGGAACAAATAACATAACATAATTATGGAGAAAGATGACAAGTGATGTTGAATGGTACTAACCTTGATACTGTCGCGATACTTGTAATACACGTAGTGTAGACGGTCCAAACTGTGCGAGACCCTGAAATACGTGACCCACTGGTCAGCGTCCGCTCGTCCTTGAATAGAAATGCGTACAATCTTGGATGGTCGCCCAAAGTCCACCTGTAGCCACTGATAGTAGTTGTTGAAGCCAGCAGACCATGCTCCAATGTATCTGTGACTCTTGCCCTTGTGCAGCCTGGCCAGGAAAGGAGCGTGGTATCGGTCCCAAGACGAGGAGGCCGTTATTCGTTTGTTGGCTATCTTGCCGTTTTGTAATCCCATTGGTCGATTACACAACAAGCCTTAGACAAAAAGAGAGAAATAGGGCAATGTAAACAACCAACATAAGTGACATGAGGAAGACGATGAGATCTCTGCTGCATTTAAATTCGAGATTTTAGTGATGTCAAGCCTGAATTGAAGAAATTTGTTTTGTTCATATTTCCCTGACAGTGGTTTTAAAATCAAATCGTTTTGAACACATTAAAAACTTTACCTTTAATTCGTCGTATCATTTCACATCTAGTTTCAAGTTTGCAGTTTATTGATTTTCTAATGTGATTATTTCAAGTCACAATGTAGAAGAGTGAAACAAACTAAAAAAGGATATAAGAAAGGCGATAGCTACATGTAAACAACAGATAGTATTTTTGCTAAATCCTAAACAAGACTCAAATCGGCGTAGCAAATGGTACGGTGTACAGGTGTATGCCTAAATCTCAAAATGTACATTTCATGCTAAGGCGTTTGATTCTGTCTGTCATGCAAGGCTTTTGGCCACACGACGATCCTATGGCATAACAAGTCTTAAAACTTTATTGTGTTGGGGGATGGGATACGGTTCATTAACAGTTTTTTTTTTAAAAAAACCCTGTAAAATGGGGTTGGGTATGGGTAAACAAACCTAGAAGGGGACAAATTGTCCAACTGTCTGTATGCCTGCAACTGACGAGTTTGCAAATATAAATAAACAGTAATTACCAAGTAATAGTACCTATAAGCACAATTTCGAGATCTAGTGCTTATATATCATTCAAAGATCACAAATTCAGCTCGCTCCGCTTATTCAATTACGCTACCCGTACGTATAGTACGGACCAGATGTAATCTTACATTGACCGGGGGACTGTCCCGTTAACCGGACCTGTTTCCCTGTTAACAAAGGGCTTAAAATAACGGCCGGTCAACAGACAATGTCCGGCCAGATTTGTGACTTGACCGGACAAAACGCTCCATTGCCGGTCACGTTGACCAGTCACGTATATTCCACTTTTTTTTAAAAACACCGCAACTTTGCATTACGGAAAAACGTTGGACAAAGCAGCTACGAGTTATGTATTCAGTAAGTTTCGATTTTCAGTTTGTTTAAGACTCAATTAAAAAAAGGGTATTGGTAAAATTCAATCGCTGTTATTTAAGTAGCTATTAGTGAAATTAAATCCCTGTTACTTATGTACATTTTGTTGACAAAAATCACTTTATAAACGATCTTAAGCATTCTTGACAACTTTTTTACTGTAAAACTGATATTTTGGGGCCTGTGTTTTCATTACCTCGTAATATTTTTTTCCTAAAATTGACCGGTCAAAAACGAGACGTGTCCGAACTAAAATCAGTTTGCCCGGTCAGCATGACCGGCCTCCATACGAAAATTATTTTAAGCTCTGCTTACATTGCCAATGTTTTGCAGTCCCATTGTCGAATCCCTCGTTATTGACCCATACGTAAAAACTAAAGCAGCGCAAAGTTGTTCCGCAAGTTCACTTAACAACTTGGAAAATACATTTTAGTTGCTATCAAAGATTGAAACAAAGAAACGTTTCTTTTATATTTACACTAAAAGCACAATACAGCGTCGCGCTTAAGAATTATAGTGGACAACGTACAAAGATAACATGTTAGGTTACAACTGTCCGTTACTTTTAACGAGCTACTTACCTAATCGACACCCATAGAGTTCGAACCTCATGGAAATGTGACTGTGCCACGAATAGGGATGAATACGGACATAACGCGCTTTGAAGGGACGTTCAAAGCGATGAGTGATCACCAGATTCCGATCGTAGTTTCCATGGAAAATCTGTGACAAAGAGACAAACAATACACATTGTAAACAGCAGAAGTAGTCTTTCAGTGTAGATGTACTATACAGGTCTTGAATGAGTAACTTTAAGCTGGAATTTTGCCACTGCGGATGGGTGAACTGCCATACAACAAAAATTGGCAGTTAAAAAGCAAGTAATGGGATTTAGCCTTTTAAGGTTAAAGATTTTACGGAGTGACAAGCTATATGTTGCTGGACAAGTACTTTTTTAGTTTCAGGATATGAGTTTAAGAGTTGTCCAAAAATATTGAACTCTAGAAGCTCTGAAACATCTTCTGAATAAGCTAAAAACAGCTTCTTTTTTATCAAGAATTGGGATACTTTGATCCAAATTTAGAAAATTGATAAAATCCCAAAGAATCTGCATGTCAGTGTATTACTACACCTTGCCTAGACACTAACCCATCACAGACTACTCCAAAGAAAACAGTGGAACTCGTAAATATACAAACAGCTTCAGAAGCAAGTCAAGTGAAATGTCTTGCTCAAGGACACAACACTTGTAATTATAGGCCAGGGCTTGATCTCATCACCTCTGGGTTATCAGTCAGGGCCCAGTTACTAAACTAAGATTCCGTTCTCTAGAGACACGCCTGATCTTTCTACATGTAAGGTATTATTGAAGTACACTCCAAGAAAACCCAACTATATTTACACAATCGAGAAACAATTGCCCAGACCAATCTTTAAGAAAGTAAACCAAACCACTGGTTGGAAGTTTAAACCTGGTTTACTTATAGCTAAGCTGACTTTTGAATAACCTGGCCCAGACACAGTTCACTAATCACTCGACCACCAGCTTACTGACACACATTATACAACATATAAGACACATATAATTACTCCTGATTTACCATTGGTTGGTCCTACCTTTACTTGTCGTCCAATAGTGTAAGGGGAGAACTTGTAGCCATTGGTGCTGAAAGAGAGTCCATACCTCTTGACCCACTGATTGGCCTCGTAACGGCCTTGTGTCGCTATACCCTTCACTCTTGACATTGTTCCTAGATCAACCTATAGTAGGAAAGCAGAGTTCTGACTAATTTAATTTAATTGATAGAAAACATACTTAATACATCCGATGGAAGATCAAGAAAAAAATGAGATGTATCAATGTTTTCACCAGTTAAGCTCCCACGATTCCCAACTCAAAGAAATTTTCCTTTTAGCAGTTCTAATTATAACCTAACACTTATTTTATGTACTGTCAACAAATGATTCTACAGTAAGACCTGGAACTTAGCTGTTTCTTACCAATGTTGCACAATGAAGGTCCTTTATTAAATAGCTCAATCAATTGTAAATAACATTAGGGGAAGTACAATCTACCTGTCTATCTATCAATCTATCTGTCTGTCTGGCTTGTCTGACTGTCTGTCTGTCAACCTATCCATCTTTCCATATGTCTGTTTATCTGTCAGTCTGTCTATGGCTGCATGCTTTAAGTTTTGCCATTCAGTTCCTCTCTCCTAAAAATAAAGTATTCAACTCATAGCTTTTTTAAAATTAGGGTGTTGCAAAAGATATTTGATGCCAAGTTTCCATACATACTCTCCTATTTTGAACCACTCTGCCTACCCACCAACATAGCAGCTGAAACCGAGATAAGGTCTATTTCTCTATCTAATGCACTTACAACCCAACAGTCAGAAACACAGATTACCTGTATCCACTGGCGACGATTATTGTACTTGGCAGACCATGCTCCAGTGCCACCACTGTTTCGTTGCCAAAGTCGTGCTCTCCAAGGACCATGATTTCGGTTATGCATGGATGATGCAGTCAACTTGGTGTCACTGATAGTTTTATCCTGCATTCCCAGGGGTGCTTCACATCGATCTAAAAGAAATGATTCAGAGAAGTTTTGTGTTATGAGCCAGTTGACAACCTAAGCGTACGCAATGAAGTGTGTGGTTGTAATAGTTATGAATTTATATGTTCAAAGACCATCATGTTGTTTTCACTAAAATAAATTGAGATAGTTTGGATACAAAGGTTTTAGGAGCAGAAGAGAGATATGGTGGAAATTTGGACCCTGCAGTATTTCTTTGGTGTATTCAAGGAAACTCTTTTAAAAAATTGGAAAAACTAGTGCCCCTAAAAACACTGTATCTAGAGTACTTCATCGAGCTGAAAACCACACATCCTCAGAAAATATACACTCCTTCTACCTAGATTATCATCCTAAACAACAAAACTTTCTCTAGTTTAACAATTTATGAACAAGTGTTCATTCATGTATCGACTGTAGAGCCCTTTTTTCTTAACCCTTTTCCTCCTCTGAGTCCAAATAAAGATATGACTCCCAGATCCTATGGGCAGTGAAGAGCAATTCATGTCTGTTTCTGAGTATCTAGTAAGAAAAGTAAAAAACAAAACACCGCGGAACAGTCACTGCAAAACAAGTTGGAGAAAAATCAGTGAGATATTTCATGGTACAGTTTCTGAACAAATTTTATTAAATTACGACTACCGGTAACCCCTGATCATCAAATATATGTGATTGTATAATATTTATTAGGAGTTCCATCTTCTTGAACCCCCCTTATACACTGGGCTGTGGCACATACCCATAAAGTAAAAATTGAAATGTACCTGTATAGCAGCCATAGAACTCCAGTCTCATGGATATATGACTGCGCCAGCCTCGTGGTTCAACCCGGCAATATCGGGTTACAATAGACGGATTGATGGGGTTACAAACAATACTGTTCTGGTCCCTGTTTGCTGGGAAATACTGTGGGGTAGAAATAGAAAACATACTATGAATACGCAAAGTTGTAGTTGAAAACACATTATATGCATTAAGTTAATAATGTACCAGAAGGCTACTGCATAACTTGCAAAAATACTTTCAAATACACAATTCCATCTTATGGTTTCGTCAGTATTATTGAGAGACCCTTTATTGTTTAAGCCTGGTTCACACTGGTGAGACAAGCACAAGCACAAATGCAAAGCATACGCTTGCGCATAAGCGGCTTGGTTCGTAGATGACTGATTCTGCATGTGTCTATGCCTGGCATTTGTGCTTGTGCATATCTTGTCATTGTGAACCAATCAGTGGCAGAAAACAGTGATCAGAATCTGATCAGTCACCACACCCTGTTACTGTACATTGTAGGTTCTCATTGCAAGTTAGAACAGTGGGAAATAAACCCCTTTATAGAGATTTGGACACCGGTCTGAAATAAGCAATAAAGTGTAATTCTTTATCTTGCATATTCCCTTTAGTTACCAGAAAGTTACTCTGGAATCAACAAGGTTGGATTCGTTACATGGCAATAGGACATATTTATATCTCAATATAATGCAAAGTTAGCAACAAGTGGTTTCAGACCTACACTGCGAATTATGTCTTGACCGCTGGCATGTTAGGTAGATATTATAAATGGTTGACACTTTGTCTAAACAAATTCTTTACTGAAACAGTGGCAAACAAATCGCAAGATTTGTTAGTTTTAGATATCAATTAACTTATAAAAAATTAACAATAATCGAACTAATAACTATGTACTTATGCCATGACATAAATCTAACCTTGTTGATTCCAGAGTAATTTCTAGTCTATACACAGCTGTCGTGTCAGAGGGCAATCTCTGAATCATTACCTGCGTTGGTACGAAAAAATAAGTTTTATACCTGTTTTCTTTCTCGGCAGATTGCTGCAAAAGTAAATACTGAGGTCTTCTCTAAACCCACGTTTACTTTTATAAACACAAATCAGCAACCTCAGCTCGCCGTGTGCTAACTGTAAAATCGAAGAAGATGCGTCCATGACCAGTCCATATGATTCAACCATTCACGATTCTGTTGTTTGGAGCGAATGTTGCTGTCAGGCGGATAAGAAAATAGACAACTTTGCTCTTTGTACAATGATACTGTGTGATTTCACAGCAGAAGCAGCCCCAACACACATGGCAAATAGAAATTATCTGCCGGTAATCAAAGCTGGAAATCCGGCTGGAAATATATCGAAAGCATTCAGCAATGTCATATGCACAGTCAACTGGCGACATTTCAAACCGCAGAGAGCTACAAAGAGTCAAAGTATCAGACTCTAAAGCAGTTGGATCGCAGTTCCACAAAGAATACACAACTCCAAAGTCAAGGTCTGTGCTATACTTATCCACTTTACGAAGAATCTTGCTCCAAAATCATTTGTTGTCATGTCCAATATGCACAAGTGTAGAAAATACAGCTAAGTTGTGCTTCCCGCTCGCATTTCAGCTGTATTCTGGCCAATCAGTGAACTCGTCCCAGGCTGCCAATGGTTCGGGGTTCATTTTATTGCTGGATTACTACGATCAGTCCGCCGCTTTTCCTCTTCGGCTCTTGAATTCTTTGAGCCGCGAAAATAAATTGTGCAAGATATTGACAGCGAATAAACCGATGAACAGCACTTGTGCGAGGTTAAAAAAAATCAGGAGAGACGGCGGATTTAATAGCTGCGGTCCAAAGGGAGCTCGTTTTGTGTTTCAATATTATATATATTAAGCAAACCGTGTCGGTCCGTATCTTACAGTTGAGCTTGGACTCCTGGCTTGCCTGAAGCTCTCAATATGAGAGCTGATATCATCCTTTTGTTTGCTTTTTGGCTCGTTCGAATTTCTTAATGAATTTACAAGAAAAAACAAGCGGGATGTCTGCTGCATCGCAATCCCTGGGAGGTTCAGACAGACACATGATCGATTTTAGATCAACTCAGAGCCGTTCATTACTACTTCGAATTCCAAAAGGCAGGACACGCTATTTAACAAATTTTTTCAGAAGAGCAAGCACCCTTAACCCATCCCGCTAGAATACTAGTACATAAATAAACTTAAAGAAAAACCCATCCCCACCCGTCATTTCCGAAATAACGATAGTATGTTACGGAGCAAACTTGATGTTCTTTGCGAATGCCCGGTGGAAAGGACACTATTAACTGCCAAATGCCCGGCCCCCTAGGACTAAAACGCCCGGGGTTTGCCAGGAGGGGATGTACGCGGCTTGAATTGACTCGCATATTAGCCTTACTTACCCTGTCAGCACTCGTTGACCACTTGTACCTCGCCCAGTGAAGGCTGTCCAAGCTGTAGGACACTGTATATCGAGTCACCCACTGAGCCGCGTCCTGTCGACCCTGTGTACAAATCTTCGTGATGCGCACCGCTCGCCGGAAGTCGGCTTTCAACCACTGGTGATGATTGTTAGACTTGGCAACCCACGCGCCGTACCCGACTCTTGTCTTCTCTCTCTGGAGCCTGGCGAATGTCGGGGCACCGTTCTTGTTGTAGATGGATGAAGCTGTGAGTTGGTTGGATCGGAGGCGGCCGCTTTGCATTCCCAAGGCGGCGTTACATCGTGCGGCTGATGAGGAAAGCAGAGACTTAGTTTATAATTACTCGGGCCGAAGAAAGAGGAGTTGAGGTTTCGACTCCGGTTTTCGTTTATTTTTGGTAGCGTCGAGGGGTGATGCGCATGCACTCACGGCGTGTCAGAAATAAAGATGAAACAAGCTGAACTTGATTCTTCGCAAGAACACTGGGTTTGTTAAGCCTGCGCAACAGGCGCTCCAGTTTGCTTTCACGCTGTGCCAACCAGCTACGAACGTAACTAGATAGTAACGGGGGAATATATGAACAAAGGAAATATACGCTGTTTCAGTCAGTTTAAAAAAATCCAGTTACACAAAGGTTTGAGCCGAGTTAAGCTTTTTTCAAGCCTCTTGTTTTTGTTACTACCGATTAAAGTACCGCATGTTGCGTAGCCTGACAACGCCTTCTGTCTTCTTTCTTGGATATTTATTTTTCTTTACAGCTTTGCCAATTTTTCACTAAAATAACCAACTAACAAGTTTGGTATAATCCAATTCACACCAACGCTCTACATGTTTTAATGTTGCATAACTAAACGGATTTAAAAATTATTTTCTGGCACAGCAAGACTTAAAGAAAACAATTTTTGAAATGAGCCATCCAAGTTGGATTCAGCAGTCCTGAAGATTTTTATTTTTTCTAGTTACAAAAACTAACAGCTCGTTTTGTTTGAGCGCGACATCAGTAATTCTTTTATACGAAAGGTTTTGTTTAGATTGGCTAATTTATCTCATTCTAGACCATCAACAGTGGGTATTAGAGACACTAAACTACATAAATCTGTATTCAAAAATATTAACTGTTTTTCATACAAACCGATGTTTCCAAGATTGCAAACAAAAGGGGGAACAAGTGTTTTGTCCACTCCTTCCCTAAAACTGCCTTTACCCGAGTGCTAGTGCAGCAAAAAGCCTAGCTAACTTTATGCAAAACAGACGGCGATTATGTCAAACTAGTTTAGTGTCGATCAAACTGTACCAACCAAGACACGGTCTCTTGTTGATTTCGCGAGCAATAACAAACTTACCTTCACATCCAAACAACTCTACTCTCATACAAATCATGCTTTGCCAGGTCTTGGGGTGAAAGCGGAAGAAGCGGGCCATCACTGGCTTCCTGAACTGTTTATAGACAATGCTGTTTCTATCTGTGTTTCCTGTAAATATCTGTTGAAAGAAGTAAGAAAACGGACATTTACAAGAAGGATAACAGAGGTATATTTCAAGAGCAGGGAGCGTCAACCTTTTTCGAAATGATTTACTTCTTTATATTTTTTTGCTCGAGGAAGAGGAAGAAGATGTCACCTCGCCTTGCACAGCTCGAAAAGGGTAGAGTTGGACTAGACTTACACCCGGTCATGTCTAACACCTCATGGCAATAAGTCCATATAAAGTTGTAATGAACCTTTTTAACCGGGTGGTAAACGGATTTTTTTCCCATTTAATCATTATTGTTGCAGTTGGATATTTCTTTCCTCTTTTACTTTTTTTTAAAAAGGGGAGCATCTGCCACATTGATCTGTGTCCCTCATCTTCTCCCCAACAGCGCTAGAAAAGGTAAGGTCGTAATTCGCCACTTCAAAACCATAACTGCAAGAGGGTTGGGTTCATCCACCCAAACAGTCCCATGAGGCGGTGCTCTAACGAGTTTTTTGGACAAGCTTGCATAAGATTCTTCCAAACACTACTCTTTTTTACACAGTACATGTAGTTTTTCCCATATAAAAACATTGCAATTAGGAAAGCCGTTGTCTGCATCAGCTTACTTTTTACACTCGTTAATTACTGTGTATTGTTCGCGCTTGTGAAATTAGCATTCATAGCATCACCTTTGGAGCGTTTGGGTTGACGGTTTCAGTCCTATTTTATTCATCTCTACGTTGAACCCACCTTCAGTCTCCTATTTTCGGTGTACTTAACAAAGCGAGTCCCGTCACGACTGTAAGATACATAGTAGCTCTTAACCCAGTAGTTAGCGTTGGAGCGACCCTGAGTGGCCCAGCCCTTGATCTTGGCCAGCCCGCCCAGGTAGACCTGAAGGTATTGTCTGTGGTTGCTTGTTCTGGCCCCCCAAGAGTACACACTGTTTAGTCGTCCGTAGTTGGGCGAGTAAGCACTGTTATAATATGTCGAGGCGCTCAGATGACCAGCGGTAATGCGCTTGTCCTCCACTCCTAGAGGCATTGCGCAGCGGTCTGTCAAAAATGAAATACGAGTTTAGTAAGTTTTGGGAACATTGGCAGAGTGGAAAAATGGCTTTTTACCTTATTTAACAATAATCAGAAGAGCTTTATATGGGAACGCAGTCAATGATGTGAATCACTCGTAAAAAAAATAGGAAGTTTTCTTATTGTTTTAGAGTAAATTTAATAAGGTTATCGATGAAATGTCTTTACAAATACTCCATTTCAACCATTTAACATCGAGCTACAAACATACGACGAAGTTACAGTTCAGTTCTTGTCATTTAAGTATTGACTCGTATTATTTTATATCAGCTAATATATAACAGTTAGAGAACCAATCAAATTGAGGGATCTGCAATGGAACACAATACATTTATACAACGCCTTTTTTAAAAGAACATTCTTCAAAAGAACACAAGGATGAAAGTTGCCCAAAATTTATAAACAACTTGAGGCTTAGGAAAGGCGAATTGAAATATTTTTTTAGCTCGGCTACTGTTAAGTAGTGCAGAACATCGCCTTAAGTGTTGTTTGTTTTAAAGTTTTTTTTAATTTATTATTATGTTTCTTTCTTGTCGTCCAGAGAAAAGTTGCCAATTTTTTGATATTCTAATGCTGGAGACATCTGCGTACAGTCTACTTTGACGTGATGTGATACTCATTAGGTGGTTTTGTCAGGGGGATGAGTGGGTTAATCTTCGCTCTGTTCAGTTCAATAATTTTTACTTGGATTTGAAACACATGAAACCAGCCGCAAAAATGCCGCCTCAACTCCATGATGCCTTACAACAGTGGGTCGAAATTGAGTTTGTTGTTAAAAAGCTAAGCTAAAACTGCTCAGCTCGCACACAAATGCAAAATGCGGGAGAAAATGCTGGAGTTTTTCAATTTCTATGAGAATGCGGAAGATTTTCCCTAGTTTTCATTGTACTGGAGGTTCAAAGCACAATACGGGAGCCTCTAGCAGGATGCGGGAGGGCTGGCAACCATGTTGAGTAGCGGCTCATTCAGTAAAACGTCTTTGTAATTCCGTCTGATTTGTCCGAATGGACAATAACAACTGCATGTCCAATGCTAACAAGTATGTTTTTAAAAGAACATTTTGAGATCATTTGAGGCGTGAATCTTCAAAAATTTAAGCCAGCTTCATTATAAAAGGAGATGTTCTTATATAAAAGAGTGTAAAATTTGCTTGTGGATGGCAAATAGAGTTTTATAGCAAAGCATTTTTAATTTGTATTTCATTTTAACCTTAAACAGACTGGCAAACACTCCAAAAGTGACAAGACACTTGAGAAACAAAAGTAGGACTTGGCTTTGCTTATTAATTTGAAAATTACATTTGAGGCGTGAATCCTCAAAAATTTAAGCCAGCTTCATTATAAAAGGAGATGTTCTTACATAAAAGAGTGTAAAATTTGCATGTGGATAGCAAATAGAGTTTTATGGCAAAGCATTTTTAATTTGTATTTCATTTTAACCTTAAACAGACTGGCAAACACTCCAAAAGTGACAGGACACTCGAGAAACAAAAGTAGGACTTGGCTTTGCTTATTCTCTACATCTCAGTCTGAAGTATCTATATACAAATGCAGGCAACATTAATGCTAATCGTTTCTTCTTTCTTAAAAGAATTAACATAAGCCTCGGAAAACGAATAGAGAACTAAAAAAGGCTAGAATTATTCATAGCACATTCTACAGACACTCGAAGCTGTTTTATACGGTTAAATGATATTCAAACATGAAAGTGAATGATGGAAATTCAAACTAGAATGTAATGAGGCAATAAGTTAGTTTTCCATCCGAACTTGAGCACGTCCACAGAATCCCAGTCTCACAGATATTCAGCTTTAAAAGATCATTATACTGTATGAAAATCCAATAACCGTGGACGACCGTTATTGATAGTTACACACAGTTAAATGAAAAAAAAAGATAAAAATATACATTCACCTGTCCTACCGCTTTGGCACAGCCATATAACTCCACTCTCGTGGATATTAGAATACACATACAATGGATAAGATATGTGACGGTCAAATGATGGTAATTTACGGCTACCTAACACTACGTTAGTTGCGTGTTCTACCTTCAGCACAGCCATCAGTCACTCCACTCTCATGGATATTCGGCTACACATATATATATATATAGTGTATGATACTGATATTCAGACATGCATAGTGAACGAGGGTTATTGAAAATTACATATCAGATAGTCAGTTGTCCGTCCTATCTTTAGCACAGCCATAGAACTCCACTCTCATGGATATTCGGCTACACATATCATGAATATGGTGTATGATACTGATAGTCA
>JAOBRG010380762.1:0-11177 GCA_027574985.1 Umimayanthus nakama | reverse complement strand
AAAACAAAAAAAACCTCCCTCCCGACCATAAAATTTCTTAAAAAAGGACGCTAACCATTTTTTTTTTTACTTGGCCTTAAAAGAACCTTTTTTTTTCAAAACGCGAGGCCGCTGAAAAATGCCTAGAGTGCAAGATTATGCTAAGAATAAACCGAGACTGAGGAGAGACGAGGAACTATTATGTTGGATAGTGCACAAAAATCACGAAAATAGCGGCCTGTTTCTCGGCTAATGTTCGTCAGTGTAACATCGCCTGCAGTGAAGGGACCACGGAGCTATTCAAACTGTGTGTGTAGGGGGATGGGTAGGTAGGGTCGACAAGTGATTCAAAATGGGGAGTGGGGCTAAAAAGTTTTTTTCTCAGTTACTTTTTATAATTTTCGAGTGGCAGATTTAAAAGGAATTTAAGAGAGAGCATACATACTGCCGATTGTGTTCCTCGGAAATAAGGACATCGATAGCCATTTTAAATCATGTTTAGTATTGTTTCCTGCCTCGTACTCTATTATAGCATTGTAGAGGGGTATTTATAGGGTCAGTGTTCAATTGAGACTTTGTTAGTTGTGGGTACTGGCCCTTGTTAAGAGCCCAGATCAAACGAGCACGAGAGGCGTCGAGATCTAGATGGGAGTTTTGTTCAACTCTCACGTGCATTTGCGGTCAACTAAATCAAGTGAGAGTTGCAAGAGATCTGAGTCGCCCTCTACTCTGAGAACGAAAGATCCAATTGGATAAAAACACAATAGAAATAACCAAAACTGACCAACCATAATTAAGAAACACACAATAGCTTATTGTTGAAAAGTGTAAGTTGTTGCTACTGTTATTCAGTGTTTATTGACCAATGGAATACTTCGTTCTCAGAGTAGAGCCTTACTGAGAGATCAGATTTGGATGGGAGTTTGTTCAACACTCACGTGCATTTGCGGTCAACCAAATCAAATGAGAGTTGCGAGAGATCTGAAAGATCAGATTTGGATGGGAGTTTTGTTCAACACTCACGTGTGCGGTCAAACGAGAATGAGAGCTGTAAGATAGTTTACATGTCGCTCAACAAATGTGAGAATCTTTCATGAACTCTTATCGAAACTTTGAACATGTTTAAGGTTGAAGAGAGTACGAATAGTGCTGAGGCGGTCCAACGAGAATGGGAGTTTCAACCCTCAACGACTATCGTGCTCGCCGGCTCAAGTTAACTGTCGTAGTTACTTGTTTGGCATTTTCGGATTTAAGAGCATTTTTCAAAAGATTTTCTTCCGAGTTTTCTAACGGTTTTATAGATTTACCCAACATGAAATTATTACATGCACAATGACTGGAGATAAATGAGTTTAATGACAACAGTCAATACACCATGAGTTGTGAGCTAAAAGTGTCTTCGTTTTACAAAGCTTTCAGCCTACTTCAGCTATATTAGTGGAAAAGTGGATGAACAAGCTTATTTAGAAACTTGCTTTTACACTGTGCCGTGTGCGCGCAACGAATTTCATTAAAACAAGCTTGCCGAGCAAAGTAAGATTATGGGACGATTTTAATGAGGCGGTCGCATTTCAGTCGCATTTAATTAAAGCTGTTAGCTTTATTCTGAACTCACGTCCAAAACGAAATATAGAAGTTTGTCTGCACGAGTGCTAAACCTGTCAAACTTGATTTAAATGAAAAGTTTCTGTCAAATTAAGTTCGACTGAGCTAGTTGCCACTGAAGCGCGTCCGTCTTTAAAAGAGGCCTAAAAACTAAGAGACGAGAACAAAAAAGGTGATTTCGATACAGCAACAACTATGATTGTTTAAGAAAGCTAACTCAATTCAATAACTGACAAAATAAATTATATTTTCGTAAATGAAAACAACTAATTGCAGGAGCAGAAAATACTTTAGAAATGAAAGAACAACGAACAAACGAAAAAGTCAAGGCACGCACGTACGCTGTACCAGTTTCCCGCCAAAACCGAGAAATGACTTGCCCACCGACAGAAGGGAAGTGTTCAACTTTTTTATCACAAAAATAGATGTTACAGTGACGACTTGAACGCCATAGAGCTTTGCAGTTGGCCATATCGAGTGAAGGCTTGGAACTAGTCGGGTGACTAAACCTTAGATAACTGAATCAAAGAATGACCAGGAATTAGTTGACAGTATATTAGAGAATAGCAAAAAGTCGAGTTGAAGGATGAAAGCTGCCAAGCAAGCAAGCGCTCTCAAGTAGTAGCGCTCTATTGATATGCACTCAAGTAGTACCCATTTTGACTAATACTGCAGATCGTTTAGGCTTTCCAGAGATCAAGGAGTTTGCTTTGCACTGCGTCAAAGTAATCTGGAGTGGACAGGTACTGCTCACGTTTTACACTGAAAGAAAACAAAGAATACATTAGCAAATAGAAAATACTTTCTGTACATGTAATCATACAGTGCACTAAACTTCTTACTTTGATTGGTTGCCAGCAGTGATTTCATCAAAAACACAGTGCAAAAGGGTGAAGACACAGTGCAAAAAGTCGAAAAGCTTTAACAGAATAACGAAACGATTTCAGATGTCTATCTTTTGCGTTAATGGAAAAAAAGATAGGCTGGCTTAGTAGGATAACGGTTCTAGCTCAAAGTATATCAGTGCACAAATGCTTAGAGGGGCGTTTTCTCTGCTGCCACGCAAAACTGCTGCTTCAAAACCTGGTGCTTCGCAGTTTACTCGAATTTCTTCGATGAGCAAGGTTTTTTTTCTTTTTTATTACCTAGGAACCTTTTCAGCAATCAAAGAAGCCAATCAACCATGTACAAGGTGTGTATGGGTCTCCTAAACGGGAACTGGGTGAGTCATTTGATCCTAAGCAAGGGAAAGAGAACACGCCGAGAAAGCCATAATTTTCAATTTGCTGTACCAAAGGTAAGTAAAAACATTTTTAGATTTTCTTTTTTTTCAAAAAAGCAGCACAGTGGAATAAACTTCTGAAAGCAACTCTTACGTGTCAATCTCTTTCAACTTTAAAAAAACAAACTTTAATTTGTGTTTTCTCCCCCCCCCCACTCCCTTAATTGCTTATTTATTTTATCTTGTGCCGCGGTGTCATTTCAGTGTATAATTCAACTTAGTACTTTTAGTGTTTAGCAACTTGCCATCAAGCTGATGTGATGTCCCTTGTGGACTTTGTTGAAGTAATGGCATCTAGATTTAGGATTTCTCACTTTTGCGTGAAAAGTCTTTCAAGTTTTGACTGATTGACTTACTTGTCTAAACCGTGAATACACGCAGCCAAGTCCTTTGTCATATTGCCTTCGTCTACTGTGTCGACACACGCCTGCTCGAGTGCTTTGCAGAACCTAAAAAAAACAGTTTAAGAAGTGGTAACTGACCGGTATAGATTCCTCTGCAGTCAACTCAGTGTCGCGAGATTGGGCAAATAATGGTAGTTAGCCATTTTCATACGAGAAGATGAACAAATTGTCTGACGGTTTTGTCGACTAAAGTGCGTCGGAGACGATCACGATTTGTCCTCTCGTTTTAGTTTTCCTCTTCCTTTTCGCCATGTCGACTTTTCCAGGAAAACAAGTTTCCAAAACTCATCGCTTCTTTTAATAATTCCATTTCCTGGCGATCAGCTACCTACTCATTTGCTCGTCTAAGTGTGAATTGGATGACTTGTTCGTCTGGACGAGCAAATCGTCTTCATAGACGGACAAACTGACAGACAAACTCAGGCCACCAAGTCGTCTGAAAATTTGAGTCTCTGGTTTTAACTTCTTGGTCTTCTAGAGTGAAAACAGCTTATCAACACGGCCGGCAAAGCCACGAAATCGAGAGCTGATTTTTCGCTCGCTCTCATAAATCGCCCCTCAACGCTATCACTTACTTCATTGCCCCCAGAAGCCTTTTGGAACGCGGATAAGGAGAGAGTGGCGGGACATCATCTTAACGATTCGCACACTTGTTCGAGAATTGAATGCAGGGATTTCAAAAACCTGTAAGTACTGAGTTCAAGGATTTCAAAAACCTATGGGCACTCGAACTTCAGAGATGTTTTCTTTTACTTCGCGTGGGCCCATTTTTGGCTTTCTAGGGCTATCTGTTCAGAAGTGATCATTCCAGATATTGACACAATACTTATATTATTCAGTTTATATTTCGTGTAAGAACATCAGTGCGCCATCTTCTTCAATGTTCTTCTTTGACCATTTATATGAGACACGTTATAACACTCAATATCTAACTTTAGCCAGTAAATGAAGACATATTATCATAATAATAATAATAATAATAATAATAATAATAATAATCATAATCATAATAATAATAGTAATAATAATAATAACAATAATAATAAAAATAATAATAACTATTGTTATTATTATTATTATTATCAATATTAATATTATTACTATTGTTATTATTATTCTTGTTATTGTTGATGTTATTATTATCGTTATTATTATTATCATCATCATCATCATCATCATCATCATCATCATAGATGATAAACTTACTTTTTGAGATCAGCATTTCCGTCCAGCTTGGCTCTGTGTGCCAGGCCCTGTGTCCAGGCGTATATACTGGCGATGGGGTTAGTGCTCGTCACATTCCCCTGAAATGAGCAAAATGACAACACCAGCCTTAGTCCAAATGTTTAAAGCCAAGCAAACAACCTGCTAATTAACAGTACTCTGAAAAAAAATTAAAACTGAAAAAGTGTATAACAAAGGAGGTTTAAAATTAAAGATTGTATAATGGAGGGTGCTTATAACAGAAGAGGTTATAACAAAAATAGCTGCTAACCGGGGTGAAGTTTGTATCCAAAGGAACGCGTCTTTTAATCCGTAGTGTTTAAACCATGTTGTAGAGTGATTAGAGAACTTAAGATCTCGTCCACACTACACCGTTTGGCTGCGTTTTCAAAAGGATTCGCGTCCACACTAATCGTTTTCGTATTGTTTTCGCCTTGAAAACGCTCTTTAACCTTATATTCTCTTATAACCTCCCTCCTTCCTTCCTCCCTCCCTCCTTCTTCATTCCTTCCCTTGCGACACACTAAAGTTGTCCCGCTACGCTTAAGTTCGTCCTTGTCCTGTCCAGAACCATCTAGATTTTGACGAGCTTCGACCGAGTCGTTTTCATTTTCTTCGTTCCGCTGCCCAAAGAAGATAAGACGCTATGTATGATATTTTGTTCTCTTCTTGAAAAATCAAAAAAGTGTCTCAACAGTGTTTAATGAAGACTAAAAATCACAGCGATCGAAAAAGGGAAGCCACGTGAAAGCGTCTGTCCGCTATCTTGGATACTAATGCTTGAGTGGTCTACAGCCAGGCGGTGGTGTTGTGGTGACGTCATCGTTCTCATAAAGCAAAGTTTTCGCCCTCCACACAAGAAAAACAGTATCTTCAAACAGTACCGTTTTGAAATCGTTCCGCTATGGACAGCGTTTTCGAAACGATCCGTCTTCGCAGCGTTTTAGTGCGAACGGTACAGTAAAAACCCGCGAGTAAGAAACTAAATTTTTAGAGCTTGTTAGGATAAAATTTACCAGTTATACCCTCTCTGTGTAAGAACCTATTTAGCCATAAATTTGAGATCAGGTTCTTATTTCTTTAAATATCTACAAATGAGCATTGTTTAGTAATCACCATCATACTATGTTAATAGTAATCACTTGTAATGAACATGTGATCATATTATGAACATTATTATTCAAATTATTTTCAACGCCATAACCATAAATAAGTTCAGTGCTGTTGTAAAACTTCCCAGAAATTAAGAACTTAATATTAAGAACCTAATGACCCTAGATTTTTGTTACCATTTATGTAAGAACCTGCTTAGCCTAACTTGCAAAAATACAGGTTCTTACTCGCGGGTCTTACTGTACAGTAGTCGTATCCGGAACAAAACGGTATCGTTCTCGTTTGAAAACGGTGTAGTGTGGAAGTGGTCCAAGCAGCAATGGACTTCAACGAGACCGTTACAAACAATAGATTTAGTTAAAGAATACAATCACTGCACGTGAGATGGCAGCCACCTGGACGCTTTTCTGCGAAACCTCAATCCTCTTTTGGTAGCAGGCGTGAATGTTAGAGTATGAATACGTTTCAATCTTCAAGCAGCTTTAAAAAACAAAGCATCTATTTGTCATATTTAGACATCTTCAGGCAAAACAAACGCATGAGTTATACAAACAAGAAAAGGGAAAAGGGAATGTTAATAGTTCAGCAGCCGTTTTCGTTGATGTTCACGTCTTAGTTGCTTAAGGTCCCTAATAGCTGGCTCGCAACGAGAAACCCACAGCAAAATCTGATGGCAAGGTGCTAAAGTAAACAAGCTAAACTAGGGCCATGCAAAGTAAAGGATCAGTTGGTTTAAGGCGGTCGTTTAAATGCAGGTCTAAAAAATACTATTACATGAACTAGGACTTCCTGCAATTAAAGGGTTTAGTTAAACGTAAGACTCTCGTGCAAACGTTACATGAGAACTTTGTCACATCTTACAAAAGCTAACTTGAAGTTTTCACCTGAAGCTATATTTACTCATTTACAGTAACATAATTATATTGTTCCAATAAGCTGAAACAAATGAAACTATTACGCCAAAAACTCCAAGATGCAACGAACCTTTTGAAACTCCCGGTAATGCCTGGTGACGGTTCCATGAGCGGCCTCAGCTTCAATGGTCTTACCGTCCGGACAAACCAGTACACTGGTCATGAGGCCAAGGGATCCAAAACCTGTAATGTTGCAAACGGAGAAGCGACAGTTAAGGTTAGGATGGTTTGAATGATCACGCTACTTGTTTACAAAGCACTTAAAGATTGCTCCCTATCTCACAGGACCTCCCTGAAAATCACCCCTAGTGAGTGGAGCTTTCCTGTTAAAATATTATTATTATTATTATTATTACTATATAACTGAGCTGCTGCAAACCAAGCCCCCGGGTCGCTAGACCAACACCTCCACGTTGTTCCAAGTACCAGATGCAAAACATTTGACGATCGTGCATTTGCCGTCGCAGGGCCAAGGGTTTGGAACAGTCTTCCATTAGCTATTCGAAATTCTGTGAGCGTAGACTCTTTTAAAGCGAACTTGAAAACATTTTTATTCAGACAAGCTTATGAACATAGTTATTAGTGACCCCATTTTAGATATAGCCCATGTAAATAGGAACGATTTTTAATTGTCTACTTATTTTTAGGTCTATTCTCATTCAGTTGTAGAAAGTTTGTAAAGCGCATGGGGATATTTTTATAGCTAATAGCGCTATAGAAACTCATTAAATTATTATTATTATTATTATAATTATAATTAATGTTATTATTATTATTATTATGTTCGTTAATGAGCGGAGCTGGTCTTTCAACCTCACACAATTTAAGACATTTTTAAGACTTATTAAAAATCCAAACTTGGAAGTTTTAAGACTTTTAAATTTTTCCTCAAACTTGTTTTCAAAAGTTGTAATGATGTGTTATCTTGTGTAATTTATCTGTTCTATAACGAATCAATAGTCTTGGTATAAAATAACGAAAGTAACAATGATCTCCTTTATGCCCAACAATCGTCAAACTTTGCCATGACGCGCACTGTTAAAATTTTTCAATAAAATTCAACACCTTTGAAGGTACATTTTCGCAAATTCAAGACATTCTGAAGGCATCAAAACATGAAACGAAAGATTAGGCGTTTATATTAAAAATTCTTAAGTCACTCCAAAAGAACCCTGTTTCTGACTCCCCACGATAAGATGAGGTACTGTACACACAATAATTTAATACATCCATCCATTCATTTGCTCACTCACAATGGGCAGTCATACTGTACATATTAGGTACCCATATACATGTTTATTAAATACCAAGCATTGGATATTGAAATTCTGGTAATCTGATTGGCTCTCTACTCACTGTATAAAACCTATATACTGCAAATTGTCCAAATATGGAAACTGGCAATTTTATCACGGAAAAATTTCCCTTTAAATGGCCGAAACCTCGACTCGATAGAAAATAGAATTCGAGACATTTTTAACTTGTGCTTGGTACTTAACAAAAACAATTATTCCACTCACGCTTGTTGGATATGAGCTTATGAATGCCGACCCGGTGCTTCGCACCTCGTCCGCTATCTAAAAACTCATATCCAATGCGCGTTCGTGGAATAATTGTTAATTATTATATACACAAGTCACTAGATAACGGCAACGAAACTCTCTGACAAGGAACTCAGCTCATATCCTAAGTGTAGCGAAATTCAAGATGGCAGCGAGGCTTGCCGAGCCAACAAAGGAAGAAATTGTGGCTTTACTCAAAAAGCCACACCAGAAAACACCAAAAAAGCAAACAAAAACGGAATCAAGATTCTTATCGGTACGTTTACGGAAATGAAGAAATATTTCAAGAAATTATAAATTTGAAACAAATTGAAACATTCATACAAAACTTTGGTGTTTATTTAACGAACTCAAACATGAACACAACTTACAAATAAACTTGCCAGAATAAAGAATCATTCGACTATTGAAAATAATGTTGATTGATGATTTGTATATAATAAAACAATTATTCTACTCGCTCTCATCGTAATGAGTTGATAGCCAACGAGGCGCTCCACGCCTCGTTGGCTATATCAGCTCATGTACATACGACGAGAACTTGTGGAATATTTGTTAAATATACACATTCCTATCAGTTCTTAGTCATTTTAGAACCAACCTTGAGCAAGTGTATCTGACTGCACATCTCCATCATAGTTTTTAGCGGCCCAGACAAACCCTCCTGCAGATTTCATGGCGTACGCAACCTGTTCACCAATGTGAGATATTACGAGTTTAACAGGAATGATATTAACCACAAGCAACTCGGAAAACTAATAACAAGACAAGATAAAGCCCCATGCATGAAAATGGCTTGTATGGGGGAGCAACAGATTGTATTTTGGCCGTGATTAGGGAGGTTTGAAGAGGTTTAAATAGAAAAAATGTTGTTTGAATGAAATAAACATTTCAAACAAGCAAGTGCCATGGTAGTGTATGAGCAGACATTCACCATTAAATAACATTTCCAAAACTTAATTTTAAGCTTTGCTAAAATCCAAACATGCTAAAAACTTCTCTATAACTATTAAGTCATCTCGCATCACTTTTCATTCCAAATTCTCCAAAACAATCTCAAAATAGTTGTGAAATTTCATATACATAGGGAAAGTTCTGTGTGCCATTAGGAAGTTACGTGTAAGTTCCTGTACCGATGCATTTTTTGTTAACTAATTAAATTTCATCATAAAACATGCATTTTATGGACAAAGCACTTTTGCCTGAAGCATTAATTGGGACTGACATTTAGCCACCTTTGGATCTCCAACTTTAAAATTTCACCAAAACAACTTGTTTGGAGTAGATACATGTAAAATACTGTAAGGAAGAAGAACATACCGATAAACTGGCTAGGGTATACAAAATATTTAGTATAGTATTAAACTGTCTTACAAAAGCACTGACCATGTCATCAATGAGCCTGTGCTCATACCAAATGTTCAGTGCCTTGAACTTTTCTTCGTACTGACTGGAACAAAAAAGGATAGGTAAAAATTACACAATCATGTCAGTACATGTATCGTCAGAAATGTTCTAGAATCATTGAAGAAATGCTTAATTCACGTGAATCTAAAATGTTCTTTATGCTGCTAAACTCCAAAAAGGTCCCATCCCAAAGGTGATATTTTTCCTGTTTGAGAAAATCTCATATTTTTTTGATGTAGTTCTCTAAATAATCACATTTTAGTGACGTACAAGAACTTGCAATTAAAATTATAAAGGAAACACTGTCTCTTGCATTGCATTTAACAGGTCATAACTGCCTTAAGTTTTATCAGGTAAATTAGTCAATTACTCTTGAATTTGCTAAATGTTGTGGATTTTTTTTCCTTGGTCAAAAGCTATTTTCCCTGCTGAGTTTAAAAATTAACTTGTAAAAATCATAAAAAAGCATTGATAAATAGAATACAACATGCACTGCAAGTTGCCAGGAGCCTTATATTCATTAAGGGGAGTGAAGTATTGGCCAGTTCTGAAACAATAACTTCACCTACAGCATAAGGAGAAGCAGATCAGTCTTGAAAGTAATAAGATCTTACTTTTCATATATATCCTGGAATAAATCCTTAAACCTTCCATCATACTTTTTAAGGATTGTGTTTTTTGTGCTCATGTAGAGTGGCCATTGTTTGGTGAGAGCATATTGGAAGCAGCTGTGGGCAAAGTCTCGGATTGACTGGAACATGTTCAGAGTGAATAGAACATAGTTTAATTAGTATTTAGCAACCTATTGACGAATTTTATAGAAGGATAATGATGTTGTCTGTACAATGAAGTCCCAATTAAATCAACGCTTACTCAATCATGTAGTGGCTCTTTTCTTCATGTACAATTTAATTCAATTTTATTGTTTTGCTAATTCAGACTTGTGTGTCAGTCTAACATCTTTTAAAAGCTGGGCTGGCTGCCAGTTGCTAGATTAACAATAAGATTTTGAACTTATTCAAGAAAATACTGTAAGAGACATCTAAGTGCTGGAACACTAAATTGACAATGAACTCTTTTCCTTATTATTGTAGTTATTATTATTATTATTATTATTATTATTTATTTTATAAATTATTATTATATTTTTTGTCATTATTATTATTATTGATAATGTTAGATTATTATTAACTAGTGTGGCATGCACACTTATTACACTCACCATCTCACCTAGTTCAATTATGGTATGAAAAGCTTTCAGAAAGCTGAGATTTGGTTTTATTATTCCTTGAACATTTTCAGAATTTAACTCCAGATATACAGTATGTATATTTAACAATTATTCCACAAACGTGTGTTGGATATGAGACGCACCGAGTCGGCTATCATAAGCTCATATCCAACAAGCGTGAGTGGAATAATTAATTATTAAATACCAAACACTGGATAAAAATATCTCGAATTCTATTTTCTAGAGAGTCAAGTTTTCGGCCATTTTAAGGGGAGATTTATCGTGATAAAATTTTTGTTTTCCATATTCGCCAGCCACAAATTGAGAAGGAGCCTGGGTACGAGAATTTTAGATTTAGTCTAATTCAGGAATTTAGCAAATCATTATAAAGAGCATGTGTAAATGAACAATTGAGCCACATCTGGCATGATTTAGATAAAATTTGCCTGAATTATA
>JAOBRG010380740.1:0-11178 GCA_027574985.1 Umimayanthus nakama | reverse complement strand
TTTATATAAAATCCAACCCCGCCTGCTTGAGAAAGACTAGGTTCATAAACAAAATTGAAACCTGGTAGATTTGTATTTGTAATACTATCGGTACGTTCGTTAATTTTTATTTCAGATAGGCCTATTATATTGAATGGATGATCTAGCTCAGCTAAAAGTGTAACTAAACTGTCGAAATTTTTTGAGAGACTTCTTATATTGCAATGTAGAGCAGAAAAAGTATTCGGAGAAAGAGATTCTCTAATTTCAGTGTTGCTATGAAAGTCATGGGTTGTAAAATAGTTAAAATTGACTTGACATGGAATTGAGTTCTCTCTTGATTCATTGTAGAAGTTGATCTTGTTTTTCTCGTTTAGTTTAGACAAAATTTCAAACCGTGGAAGATTATTTAAGTTATCATTTAGCTATATTTTAGTGTTCTTTTGTTGTGCAGAAACCCAATCAATTCTGCCATTACTGGCCAGTGACCTGTATGCCACCATGATGGAATGCGTCAACGGGGAGTTGGAGCTTTCGCTGCCTTTATGGCACACAGACAAATGCACTGTGGGTGTGGTGGCAGCCAGTGGCGGCTATCCAGGATCTTACAAAAAAGGTTGCGTCATTCATGGATTGCAAAATCTGGAGGTACTAACTATTGAACAATAGTATCAGTATATAACAATTAAACAGTGTAAATGTTATTTTTAAGTGTTATGATTATATTATTCATAACAATTTAATTACCAATAAAAGTTGAATTATACAGACCCACACATCAACTCTCTGAGCCAGCTCGACATCTCTCGCCAAATCCCAATCACTCTTTCTTTTAGAAAGTCATCTTGTCTGTTCATTCCTGGACCTTGCATTGCATGCTCAAAGCCTTATGATTGCAAAACTCTGCACCAACTTTCTTTTTGTCCCTCCTCCCTCTGGAATTATGCAATTAAACTGACTAGTATATAACTCCCTGAGATGAATCCCCACCTTTTATACACCTGAGGAAGACATGTTAGAAAGTTTTGCATTTTAACTTTCCAACCATTGGTACATTAGTTTTAACTAATAATAATTATAAACACCAATTGTTTCTGTTGTGAAAGTTCATCTTTCTTAGATAATTGTTTATGAATAAACATGTTTAAACTATTATGCAAGAAAAGTGTTAAGCTTTTAAAAAACCTTTCGGCTGGAACTCCAGCCATGTTCTTTTCAATTGTAGCCTCGCTTTGATGTTAAGAACTCTGGTACGCGCCCCACTTCCAATTGGTGACCAATTACAAACTTGTTAGATAACGTACCGTAAATTTAGCAGTTAGCAATTTTATCCCAGTATAACGATACTTTTTAGAACTTTCCAATAACATTGTTATACCGGTTTAACAATATAATTTTAAGGCTTCCTTGGCATATCTTACTTGAGTACAGGCTGCATCAGATGTTCTGGTATTTCATGCTGGTACAGCACACAAAGAAACTGAGAAGGGAAAAGTCACAGTGACGTCTGGTGGGCGAGTGCTTGCTGTCGTTGGTGTTGCAGATTCTGTGAGCCAAGCAAGAGCCAAGGCCTATGAAGCAATAAACAGGATTTGCTTTGATGGAATACAGTATAGAAAGGATATTGCACGGCGTGCTGTCAGGTACAGTACCACCCGCGAGTAACTTTACATCTCGCGCGAGTCACTGGTCTCGCACGCGCGAGTCTTCGACAATTTATACGCGTGTATTTGGCGAGTGCTGTTGTTTTATGTCCAATTATGCATACGAGTGAAACGCGCGTAAATTGCGAGTCTGACTTCTTTTGTTTAAGGAATGTACTTTACTTTTGACATTCAAAAGGAGTAGATAAAGACAAAAGTAAAACGCTCAAAAGTTCACTCCAGACTAAGTAATCTATCCAGGCAACGTTTTTAGTAGCGGCTAAAGCATGATTCTCGAATCACTGGATTCGGCCTTTCCATGTTATATTTGCTCTTATCTACATTTTGAAATACCAATACGAATTTGGTATTTCGAGAAAATACTGAATACATGTATGTTCAGTCGGCACTTTGACGTTGTTTTTATTTTAGACTTCTTTTTTAATTTAGTTTACAGTCAACGAAAGTGCGCGCAAGTTTCTTTCAGACTTTGTCGTACCTGTAATTTCAAGATTGTGGCAACAATTTTGAACAACTTTGAAGGCAGCAATTCAGCCTTTCGTTCCAAAACCATTTATTCGATTCTAAACGCTCAGAATAAACCAATTGCATGTTGCCGTATATAGTTTTCAAATATAGAAAACAGCCATGCAAACGATGGTTTAAGTGGAAGTTGGACTTGAAAGTTTTCTATATTCTTCGCCCAGAGATTGTAGCAGTAGGTTCAAGTCTCAAGTTCTGTGATTTGGGGATCTAAAACGATAGTCCTCCAAAAGTGCTTCGATGACTGCATTTCAACCACCAGAGTTTTGGAAAATCATGTACAACCCATTCAGTGTTCTTGCTAGGTGAGATGGCAAAAGAGAGAATATCAACAACTGTGTCATAGAGAAAAAAATAATAACTTTATAAATATACGCGCGTTGAGGTTACCGTTCACGTTGAGCCGTGGTTTCAGTTTTCCATGTGTAACTTCGTTAGAATGCATCGGTTACCAACAAACCTATATACAAGTGGAAAGCTTATGGAAATATCTAAGTGATGGTGAAAGGTTTGTTTCAAAGTTTTTGTTAGCAAACGAATGCGAGCAGCATAATTCAAACTTACCCTTGCACTTCTAGACTTCAATTCGCCTGTCAATTTCGGTTTCCGTCATTTGTAGTTTGTTTGTCAATTTCAGACTATTTGCGCCACCGTTCCATTGTGGGGATATTTAGTTGTAGTAATGCATCATTAATTTTCTTTTTGCTGCGTACAGGCCTGCTCTTCTTGAGTCATAAGAAAAATTTGAAGCAGAATTTCAAAATTCCCCAGTACGGTTTGCATCTTCGGCTACTATTCTATCAACTTGCCAAATTTGATGGCATAAGGTTGAAAACTAAAATATTTTTCCTTTGCATTTTCCTTGTTTTAGCCAAAATTCCATCTTAAAATATGCCGCTTGTTTCACAATTTACTTCCGGTTAAATCTCTCATTCACCATATCTCACAATCTATAAGACGTATTGAAAATAAACTTTTTTGACTGAAATTTCATTTAATGTAAATTTGTATTCTGCGTCAATTTCAATTTCGATGTTTTGATCCGTTGCAGCGGGAATAGTAAATTTAACGCTATTCAGACTTGGAAGGGGGGGGGGGGTTCAAAGTGCCCGCGCCTATTTCAACTTTTAAGAACTTCCTTGATATTGATTTCTCGCGTGATCTGTGACGTCAGGTGTTGCGTAATACTGTTATAGCGGCCATTTTTAAAAAAAATCAAGTTTTTAGTAGTAAAGTTTTGTAGTTGGAGCCAGAAACAAGCAAAAGCATATAATAACATACTGTACTGTCTCATTTAATTTGCTCATTACAGGGTAAAAGCATTGACGTATTCCGATGCTGGTGTCAACATTGATGCTGGAAATCAATTTGTGAAAGCAATCAGACCATTGGCTGCGGCAACATCTCGCAGTGGTTGCAATGCTGAATTGGGGGGTTTTGGAGGGTTCTTTGACTTGAAAGCAGCTGGATTCCAAGACCCAATACTTGTCAGCGGAACAGATGGTGTGGGGACTAAACTAAAGGTATTAATCAATAACTCAAGTTTATCGTGTTGCCTTTTAAAACTCAAACTTTCAGGTTTTTGTTATTTTGAAAAACAGTTAAGTCAGTTTTTTAAGACAATCAAAATCAAGGGTTCTCATAGACTACTGTGTGGTATTTTTGTCTGCTGGTTTTAAAGTTTAGACGTTTTAAGTTTTTACAATGTGATTTATTTAGCAGGATTGGCAATGTCAAGTTGCAATCAAAGAATTTTAAAATTGACAAAGAAAAGACTACTGAACAAAAATATGGATTGAAGATCCTTCCAGGACCAGAAAAAACTTGTCATGGTAGCAATGAACTACACACTCATTACAATTAAATTAGATAATGCGCAATGATCTTTGCTTAATCAACTGGAGTTAAGTTGTAATTTACTTTTATCTCATTTTCCGTGTTCCAGATTGCCCAGTCATGTGGCCGACATGACACAGTTGGTATCGACCTGGTTGCTATGTGTGTGAATGATATCCTGGCACACGGCGCAGAACCTCTCTTCTTCCTGGATTACTTTGCCACCGGAAAGTTGGACCCCGGGGTTGCTAAGGAGGTCGTGTATGGCATTGCTAAGGGTTGTACAGCAGCCGGGTGTACCCTCCTTGGAGGTGAGATAAAACCCGCTGCTGGGGACGGGAAGGGGAGGGGGATGAAAGGGAAGGGAGATGTAAATGAAATGCTAAGTGGCATGTTATTAAATTCTAATTACCTCTTCACACAATCATCTTTTAAATAGTAAACAATGGTAGAGTTTCAAAAGGACCGGCCGTCGTTAATTTAATAAAGATAACAGTACTATTAGTATTAATAATATTATTATTAAAAAACTTTATTTAACCCAGAATCCAAAACGTTACCACTTATTTACACTTACACTGGAAATCAACTGTGCATTGAAAATATATACAAATAGGAAGTAAAATAATAAGTAGAATCAAGAATACTATTAAAAGCAAGAACATTGAATTGATAATATCATTAATACTGACGATCATAACAATACATTAGCCTTTTCGCTCCAGATGAAGAACAAATCGTCTCAGACAGACAAATCTTCTGATCTGAAAACGGGACGAACAAATTTTCAGACAGATTTGTCGTCTTAGATTGTCCGCTTAGTTGTCCGTCCATTAGGACGGATTTTCGAAGATAATTTGTTCGTCCAGACAAGCAAGTCATCCCGAGTCCGAACTAAATTCACATTTAGACGAACAAATGATAATTTGCCCATTATGCGGGAATGGAACTATCAAAAGAAGCAATGAGTTTCAGGTTATTTTTTTCGGGAAGTCAACATGGCCGAAGGGAAGAAGGCTGCAAAGAAAGAAACAAAGAAAACGAAAGAAGAAATCGTGGTCGTCTCAAATTTACTTCAGTCGACCAAACCGTCAGACGATTTGCCCGTCAAGACGACTTGTTTGTCTTCAAGTGTGAAAATGGGCTATTAAAAATTGCGCATACTCCATTGTCTCCGAAGATAGAAGGATTCCAACACTTAAAAATGACCTCAAAGGTCTCTAAAATATCTGCTTTTAAGATACTAAAGGTAAGTAATATTTACATTTTGAGACAGTACTTTGAAGTGGAGTTTCTTATTGAGTGTGATATCTTAATAACTTTATCGAGATTGTTATAAAGTTTTGCAGATGAGTAACAAGATCTGTACAGTAACCTTAATTAAAAGATATCTTAAACAAATGTATGTCGTAGAACGATTAGTTTTAGCAGCACTCAGATGACACTACTTTTTGGAGGTCGTTACCTTCGGACACCAAGGTTTGATTGTAACGTAAAGAAGAGAATTGTATTGAGTTAGAATTATTTAAGTGGCTGTAGTATGTAGTTTGTACTATGTAAAACGAAATAACAACCGCGTGTGAAAAAAAATAAAGACGATGTGTTTGCTATGTTTACACTGGAATCCACTGAATTTTGCGGACGTTCGCTAATTAAGTCTCAATGATAATAGAACGAGTTTTCAATTGAATTTAAGATGGGTTCATTTCTAACTTTGAGAAAGTCATTTCTTTTTATGGGATCATTATTGCGGGTCAGTTCCTTTAGCAGTCTCTGAAAGTTGCCGTTACTTTCAAGGGATCTTTTCTTCGAATTCTATTGTCACGGTAGGTTTGGGGAATTTTTCAGTTCATCGTACAGAGTTTAGAACAGATGATCGTTTCCTTTAAATTCTCACAAACAGTGGGGTTAAAATCACTAATAAGCCTTTCTCCATTTTAAACTAAGAACTCTTCTGAAATAACAACCAAATAACAATTGTTTATTCACAAAATATACAGTTATTTACAATTTTACCTGCAGATAGCAAAAGCTAGTCGAGCCAGGTACTGGATAAATCACGGTAATTATACAAATGTCATAATTAAATCACAAATAAATTCAAATAAACAGAAAAGGATGAAGAATATATACTGACTATATATAAAATTAAATTCTTCTCAAAAAATATATCGGTTTCAAAACACATTTGTTACAAGCAACGGTTTAAATTAGTTTTAATATTCACCTCACATCGGCTTAATTGATATATAATTTTTAAATATTTCAATCTTTAGTCTAGTTAGGGGGCGTTCGATTGATGATATTCCGGAAAGGAAAAATTTTCCGGGCTTTTCTGGGAAAACTCGCTTTATTGCAAAATTAGTAAAACGCGTTTTTTGATTTTAGAAAAAGCCCGCGCATTCCAAGTTTTCCGGAATGAGAGTACCGAGTTAAACAAAAGGACTCTTCAAATTTTTTGCAAGAACACGCTTTCTGGAAGAGTGTCAAACGAACGTACCCTTAGTCATAAACGTTTATCGTAATTCAGCTGTAAGGCTGCTAGGTTTTAAACTTCCGTAAAACGCTTACTTATTTGCACATTCATCGCGAATGCTTTTACTGCAACAGGCGAGACAGCAGAGATGCCGGACATGTATACTGGTGGCGAATACGACATTGCTGGGTTTGCTGTTGGGGCTGTGGAGAGACATTGTGTCTTACCTCGAACAGAAAGCATATGTCCTGGAGATGCGGTGATAGGTCTTGGCTCGTCTGGTGTGCACAGCAATGGATTTAGCCTTGTTCGCAGAGTAGCTGACATGGCAGGACTAACATTTGACTCCCCCTGCCCTTTTCCAACTGTGGAAGGGTTTCAGTCGGTAACGACACTCGGAGAAGCACTTTTAACACCTACACGTATTTACTGCAAGGCCGTTTTGCCACAGATGCATGCTGGGAAGGTCAAGGCATTTGCACATATTACAGGTACAGTTTTTAGACTAGCTGGTAAATCGTTTGTGGTTGGATAGTTGCAACCGTAATAAAAACAAGCTTTACGATTAGCTGTTCCTTAGTCATGCCGCATAACGTCACGGTCATCTTATTCTTCTTTCAACCAATAGCAAAGCGTGTAAGATTACTGACCAAAGAAACCAACCAGAAACGCCTTACCAAACTAATACAAAGCAGCAAGAGTCGAGAACACGCGTATGTTCGGCCTTACGCAGATGGTAAAGATTTTGAAACAAAATCGTTCGCCGTCTGCACGCAGGCTATTTTTGGACGTGTAATTGCTCAATCATAATATGATGTCACAAGTACCGTTGATTGCTCTTGTTATCAATTTGAATCTCACCGTTTACTTGTCTTTTTCTTTTCCTTCGTCGTTCGTATGATTACAACCAGCAAGGACTGTCACAAATGCAGCTTTGTTCTATCTTTTGTTTACTATTATTATCTTTGTTGCTTCTGTGACTTTGTGCGTGAATTTATCAATTTTTTTTCTGTTAAAAGGGAATAACAAATTTTATCCTTTGATTTCTTTAAGTCCACCTCAGCTGAGTATTTACTATGGGCTGCTAGACTATGTTGTGCAACATTAATGACTCAATCTCCTACTATTTCTGATTTGTTGTTTCAGTTTTCATTTTATTAGTGCCAATAAAAGTTAGACTAATCCAGGCACGGATGATCAGAAATTATTATTATTATTATTATTATTATTAACAACACTACTATTATAATTATTGATAACAATGTTATTACTATGATAAAGCAGTTTTAGCATCATACAATATCGCAAAGCTCTTACATAGAACGAGTGGTAGATCATATGGGAGTTGTCGAAAACAACAAATAGTTTATATTAAGACATTCAAGTATTAACTGTACTGAATAAAATGAACTTAATTAGATACTGACCTGTATATTATAACAGGAGGGGGACTGGTGGAGAATATCCCTCGCGTTTTACCCAAAGAAATGGGTGTCATTCTGGACGCAAGAACCTGGAACATGCCTCCTGTTTTTGGTTGGATTTCTTCCCAGGGAAAAGTTTCGGCGTCAGAAATGTTAAAAACTTTCAACTGCGGCATTGGTGGTGCCATAGTCGTTCACAAGAGCCATTCTACTGAATTGTTGGATGCTTTGCGAGAGAGTGGCGAGAAGGCATGGCTCATTGGCGAGGTCGTCCAGTGTAGTGGAAACGACAACAGAGTAATCGTGAATCATCTTCAAGAGTCGTTTGTTGATTCTGCCACTAGTTATACGGGTTTATCAACAAGAGCTCTAGTTAACGGAACACTTGAAGGTAATTTAACCACAGGAATTATATAGAACAACTGAGGAAAAAAGTGTTTTACCCCCTCCCCCACTTTAAGTCACTAGTCAGCCCAGCCATATTCCCACTGGTTCTGCGGTCCCTGTTAAAGATTTTTAACTTTTCGTTAGTCCAACCAACACCCCTAAGGACTTGCGGAAGCCTAGGGCTTTAATGTGAAATTTTACCGTGTGAATACAGGGTTCACACGGTCGTGAAAAGTCATGGAATTTGAAAAGGCATGCAGGTCTAGAAAAGTCACGCAGATTTCGCATGGACTATAGGTCATGGAAAACCTGAGCGTTATAAAATTTTAATAAAAACTTGTTCGTTTTCCGAGCCAGGAAAGTCAGTGGATTTTGGTTTGGGTCATGGAAACAAGGGTCAGCTTGTTTTAAAAGCGAGGACAAAACAGAAACTTCACTGGTTAACAAACAAACTAATCCTGGTTGTCTGGATTCCTATGATATTATGTTTTTGAGTATCAAAATGAGTATCTTAGTATCCGAAAAGCTAACTTTAATCTATCTTAAAGTTGTTCTTGTGCCGATGAAAGTTCAATTCTAGGATAGTTTTGGTTATTACCAAAAAAACTGTCAAAATTCGATTAGGGGAAACTCCCAAAGGTCATAAAAAAGGTCTGGAAAGTCTTGGAATTCCCGAAGGTCAAAAGAGTACGAACCCAGTCACGGATTTTAGGAGATATGGCAGAGATCATGGAAAAGTCGTGGAAAGTTTTTTTTTGGTCTAAATATTTCGTGCTATTTGAAAACTGTAGGCACTCTCCTTGTTATATGCCCCAAAAAGCTTGATTTGCGTTGTTTCTTAGTTGTGAAAAATTTAAATTGGTCATAAAAAAGTCATTGATATTTTTTGCCCAATTTCTGTGTAAACCCTGGTATAACTTGAGTGTCAATCCGCTGGTTCTCTTACAATGCAGGCGCAGCTAAGAAACTGAAGTTGAGTAACGGAAAGGACGGTGACCGTAGAATGAAGGTCGGGGTTCTGATATCTGGATCAGGAACGAACCTTCAAGCTCTTATTGACCGCTCACTCAGACATGACAGCCACGCCGAGATAGTGCTAGTCATCTCTAACGTGCCCGGAGTGCAGGGACTGAAGAGAGCAGAAAACGCTGGCATTCCTACAAAGGTTTGACAGACTTGCTAAATTTTGGATGTCGGTGCAGGCAGTTATTCTCGTAATTTCTTCCTGTTGTCTTCTCTTAACCACTCTGAAATATCGTCCAGTTGTTGTTGTTTTTTTGTTTGGTTTTATTTCTTTTTTTGCTCTTGTGTCGTCGCCACAATGTTTTGGAACTACAGCTCCCTCTTCAGATGGTGAGTCTGTGAATTCAAGTTTGCCTGTCGTTTAGATTGCACCGTCAAATGTCATAGATGTGGGATCCGCCTTTGTCGATTAAAGGTTGACTTGGCTTCTTTGTCTCCATTTCTATTCTGCTCTAGTTGACCCTCATTAACCCAATTCAACATAAAGTTGTACTTTTAAAGTTGTGTATTTTGTCACATTGGACAAGGCTTAACCCAACAAGTTTACAGTGTTCCAATTTTTTAAACAGGTAATAAAACACAAAGATTTCAAGTCTCGTTTGGATTTCGATATGACAGTCCAAGCAGCGCTTGAACAAGCAGGGGTTGAGCTCGTGTGTTTAGCAGGGTTCATGAGGATTGTCACAGGAGACTTTGTCCGTAAATGGGATGGGCGGCTCCTCAATATTCACCCCTCGCTGCTGCCATCGTTTAAGGGGATGAACGCCCATAAACTGGTATTAGAGGCTGGAGTCTGTATATCAGGGTGTACAGTGCACTTTGTAGCGGTGAGTAGTGTTGCAATAGTAGTAAGTTGAATAGTAGTAGCAGCAGCAGCAGCAGTAGTAGTAGTAGTAGTAGTAGTGGTAGTAGTAGTAGTAGTAGTAGTAGTAGTAGCAGCAGCAGCAGCAGCAGCAGCAGTTGTAGTAGTATTTATATCAGTAGTTGTAGTGGTGTTAGTAATAATAGTGATAGTTGCAACAGCAGCAGTTAAATACTGGAGAAATTAAATGTCCCTTCATGCTTTGCTGTCAGGATTCTGCGCTTTTCGCAAGTTAATATGTTTTGTTACAGCTTGAATTTGTATAGCAGCCTCCAGGCTAAGGCGATTGATTAGTTATTGAATTCAATCTATTTTTTATTGGCAGGAGGAAGTTGATGCTGGCGCGATCATTACACAGGAAGTAGTGCCAGTCCTCCCTGGTGACTCAGTCGAGACCCTACAAGAGAGAGTGAAGACAGCCGAACACCGCGCGTATCCGCGAGCAATGGAGCTGCTGGCCAGCGGAAGGCTACGGCTCGGGGAAAATAACAAAGTGCAGTGGCTATCGTAGCAATAGAGAGTTTTGCTATGACGCTCGTTAATTTGTTCGAGACGTTGCTTTACATGTCTTTATTTATGCGAGTTCTGTTGCTTTTTGTCAGGCAACTTTCTGTGACTGTTTCACAAAACTGCCCGCTGGCTTGCTTGCTGCAGTAGCGCTCAAGGATTGAAGGATGCCAAAACAGGATAATTGCTAAAAGGGTATAGGAGTTGAGGGAGGGGCGGGAACTACTCTAATATATAGGTGACTAGCCCAGGAGGTGAGATGTGGTCTAAACGTAAAGGCTAAAAACTTAAGTGATGTGATGTCAAGTCCGAGGAATGTATTTTGGGTTGGAGATTTGTACACTTTATCTTCATTGGTTAGTTAAGAAATGGTCCATGCTTGGCGTGCGTCTATCGAGTTATGGATGCACGCGGGAAGTTCGGGAGAGCATGAGAGAAGCGTTTGAGTGGCACGAGGCGAAGCCGAGTGCTTCTCTAGCTTCTCGAGTGCTCTCCCAA
>JAOBRG010380729.1:0-11178 GCA_027574985.1 Umimayanthus nakama | reverse complement strand
AAATTTCATTTCCTATAATTGTATATACCACTTGTTAATTCAGTTTACCCTGCAAGAGAGTGGAATAAACGATATTAATAATAATTAATAATAATAATGGCTTTTGGAAAATTTAATTTATGACTTCTGATAAAGAGGGAGCTTGTTATTACAGTGAATATTGACAGAGTGTTTGAATTGCTTGATGTGTGTCGGAATCGGTTTTGAAGTTCGGACTCAGATTGCTCCAGAGGTTGAAGTTTATACAAAAATTGAAGCTTCTTACTGTTCCTTGTATCTTTTATATTTTTAATCACTGTTTGCAACGTTCTAGTTTCTTTATCGTTTCTCCCTTTTTCAGTTTGTTCTCCATCATAACGAATTCAATCAAATGTTAGTTAGAAGAAAAAGAAAAAAGTCGCTCGAATCCATTCAAGTTAAAGTTGGTCAACTAGTAAACTGACAAATCAAGCATACCCACAACCAGCGTAATTTCGCTCAGCAGCGCTTCGCGAGCCGGCGCACCCGCAGTCAGCTGAACAGTTACTGGAACTCAACTTTTCGCCCTGTTCCCCGGCTTCTTCTCCTGCGCTCGCTTTTGTCATTTTTGTGAAAACGTCAAAAAGCAGTGACTTTTTCGCTTTTTGCGTGTTTTGAGTTCTATAAGATTGTAATTTATTACCAACATTCCTCCCTCAGTAAAAGCTATAACAGATTTTGGGATTTGTTGTTTGAGGTTCCACGGCTCAAAAAGACGGTAATCGTAACTCGTAACAGCAGTAGCCACATGCACGTTTCGCGTGCCTATTTTTCATCAACGCCAACGGATGCCTATTTTCGCGCGGTCTGCCGCGAGATCTTTTTCCCTGTGCGAAAACTATTTTGAGCTTTACTTTGACTATATTTGCTAGGTTGCCAGATAATGAAAAGAGACAGGTTTTATATTGCTGATTAATCGTGAAATCTCGACACTTAAAGGTAAACTAAAGATGGAGCATATGAAAAACAAAACTAATTTTTGTCGAGTGATTTTTGAGCATACTCTCCACAAATATTCTATATCGATTTTTTCAAAGTTTGGACGCTGCTCGATAGCGTTCTCAACCCCGTAAACGTATCTCAGAATCATTTCAATTCTCTCTGGTATGGGATTAATTAACAAGCTAATATAAAGAGAACCAAAAACTGAAAGATGCAATCTTGACAATCTATGAAAAAAAAATATATACTGGTGCGCTTCATGAGAAATTGGCCATTTAACATACGGAGAGTCGTATGCAAAACAAGTTAAACATGTGTAAATAAAGACGCGGGCGAGACGTATTCAGAGAAATACGTAACTATATTTTTGGACAAAGCAAGCTCGCTTCCCAGGACTATTCAAATTTTGTAAAAACAGACAACGGATTCGAAAACTGCATTTATTAATCTTACAGAAAGTGTGTGTTTTAGCGAAGACTGACCGAATATCTTACGAGCTGCGCTAAGTTGAAGACGGACACCTCCGGTTTGTCCCTTGTATCCTTTAAAGTCAATTTTTGCCATAAGTCTACTACATCTAAAGCCATGAACAGATGGAAACGCTAAGTTATTCATAAATGTATAGAGTAATATAGACATGTGCAGAACCAGTTGATCAAGTCTAAACAAGCCGAGGTTATATTCACAATGAACTGTTGTATTTTATGTCTTTTACTTGGAAAACCTCGAATGTAAATTTGTTTTTACGGGAACAAAAAATTAAACTGTTTCTGGTTTGTGCTAGAAACAAGTTCAGACAAATCATTTAGGCCACTTTGTGATGACACCTTGTTTAGATATTTAGAAAACATATTCAACAAAACGAACGCTATGATTGACTGAAGACCAATCTAAATCTTTATAGAAAACATGAATAACGTGATGCTCTGAATTTTCCTTCGGATTTACGACACATTTCCCCAGGGCCTAATAACTATGTACGGCTTACTATTTTTAACTATAGCCTTGTTAAATGTAAATAACGACAATAACTATAGCCAAACTCCTAAACAAACAAATCGCATTACTCCGAAAGTGTGCAAGTTCACGGTCAGTCCAGCTAGAAAGAGAAAGTTTGAAAAATAACTTCTTCACATTTGTTAGTGAATTACTAAATTTTTCCATCAAATCAATTGTAAGACGGACAATATTTTTAAATGATCAAAACCCTGCTCGCCTCGACTAGCCTTTGCTATTTGCAAGCAGGGTTACTGACTATTTGTACATTAGTAAAAAGTCCAATAAAAAGTTCAAGTTCAAGTTCAAAGTTGTTAGTATTTAGAGTTAAACTTATTCAGTTCGAGTTTTAACAAAAAATCGAGAGCAAGTGAAAAGAGAAATAACGTTAATGGTTTTCTACTGATACGTCAGCATAAAATGATAAAAAAAATGGTCAACTCTCAACTTAACACTCTCAACCTATTTACGTCATACTACATGTACGTCAGATTATATCCAAACTGTCAACTTTTTCAAGCAGAACTAGTAGTAACAAGAGGCTCATCAAGCCTTTACTCGTTGTACGAGTGGATGCGTTCAGTTATTTTAACCCTTGAAGCACCGATTTGTTTGGAAACTGTATGTAACGAGGGAAACAAAAACTTGTTGAGAAACACAGCAAATAAGTCGAAAAACACACAAACTACTTTCTTCATCCGAATTCCACTCTCACAAATAAAATTGCGCGCTGAAAAAAAGGAGAAACAATTGGGGCACTGACCGCGTTGGACCAGTGATAAACCCCACTGGACCGAATTGCGACATGAAGAAAGAAAAAAGAAAAACATAACGAACCCAAACTGTGACTCGTGGTACCACAAATTTTAGCATCATTTCTTTTAAGCTACATACTACCGTGATATGGATGTTTATGCCGGCTATTGTTTATCCACCTTCCGGGAGGAGAACATTGTCTAATTAGCCAGAGAACAAAATGAACCAGTTTGCTTAAAACACCATTGTCACTTAAATTGTATTATTAGGCAAACTTGGATTTTGTTGTGTTTGCAAGTTTGTACATGTTATAAGAAAGTTTTGTTTGTAGCCGTTGGTTAAAGATTATTGTTCTATACATAACTTGAAAATTTCAGGTAAAATTTAACACTCCAAACCGTGTGCGATTAAAGGGTTTTCGCAAAAGCAGGTTTTTAAGTGTTGTAGCACCTGTCCCTCCACGGTCTGCAACCGAATCTCTGGCAGAGGTCGTGAGTAAGGCCTGAGTTTCTCAGGCAAATACTTACGACTGTCCTAGACTAATAAAGTTGCAATTTAGTTTTCGAAAATAATTTTTTACAACTAGAGATCCAATTGTAGATAGATAAAACAAATACATTTTTAAAAATCATTTGGTGAAGATCAGTTGAAAACCTTTTTTGTATGACCCTACAATAAAGATACATAGACGTCAACTTAAGAGTTATAATTAATGGTTATAACTATTAGCTAGTGTTATCAAAACAAAACAAAACTACAACACTTTTACAATGAAAAGATAGTCAAGTGTTTGTTCACATTAAAGAAGCCATGCATAAAAGACAATATCGTAGACTAATTTGAATACAGATATGGGAAAAAAAATCCACACTTATAATATTAATGCAGTCGAGAGGCTATAGCACAACAAATTGAGCTTTGGTATATTTGTTTTCCTTTAAATTTTGTCAATAAAAAATCGTGAAAAGCTGGTTCCAATTAGTTTTTTTTTACTTTAAGCAGATCGTTTGAAACAATAAATACTTACAGTGGCTACTTTTAGCCAACTCGGAGCGTCATGCTACGGAACCGTATACTAACGATGTGCAGTCAATTAAAAACAAATGTAGGTTATAGTTTCCGTTACTGGTTAGTTAAAATAAACAAGTATTCAAAAAGGGTCTTCTTCTACTGCCGAGTACTGTCTATTCAAACTGAAACGCAAACAACGGTTTTCACTAAAATAACTGGTCGAATAGCGTGATACATGTACAGAGACATAAATAAATCAAGAGGGTGTTTAAAGAAAGGTTGTTGCAATATCGATCGTGAATTTTTTTTGGTTTCAGGAAATTGTTATCAGCTGAAAACTCGTCCTTAAACCATGTTTACATTGCAGATGTGTCACTAATCAACTTCAGGCTATTCAAAATTATGTTTTAGAGTAAAATAAACGACTTATCGGTTTTCTTATTGCAGCACTAATGACAAAGATGTCATGTATGAAATTATTGACTGACGGGAAACTTCATTAAAATATAATACGAGACAAAGAAACCAAAGGTAATGAAAACTAAATATCGATTCGATTTGTCGGCGAACGAATGAGTGTTCTAGACAAAATAACAGGGTATTTTGATCCCGAAACGCTACTATAGTTTGCTACGATGTTTTATCACACACATACACGACGAGTATCGCTGTGGCTATAAACCAGAGGTAGAGCTCTCAACACGGCGAGTTTGTATCTAAATCTATGCAATTTGTTTCCATTTGCCCTTCCTAGAGAAACATTAGAAAAGAGCTGTCCGGTTAAGCAAGTTATACATGAACAAATTCTTACCTTCTACGAGATACACTACAAAAGTAAGAAAGATCGCTACCCGGAAACAAAATTCACAGTGTTTCGCCATAATTGTTGCACGTTCTATTTCAGACGAGAAAGTGATTTTGCACTTAAGTTTTACGCATCATCGACAGCACAAATAGGTCATTAGGTAACAACCGACGTCGGTTTCCGTTTCGATAAGTGTAGACTCAATACAGTTCGAGAACCGACACGGGTGTTTTTTTTTTCCCTGGTAAAGCCTGTCTTTTTAATTTTTGACATAGTTTTGAGACAGGCAGGGGAAGAAAAAGCGTTGGGAGATAATAAGCAATGGTACAGTATACTCTTTTATTTTCAAGAATATCTTGTTTATCTTGGCTAAATAATCATGAATACTTCGGGTTTTAGTCTAAAATGCTCTTAAAGTTACCCTACAATTTGAGAATATTAATATTCTATTGTTTAAGGGCTTTAAAACAAAACATTTTCTTTTTTACAAAAGCATAATTATTTCGTGAGATATGTCAAAATTTTACAGTGAAAAAATTGTTTGCCAGTTTAAGGGTTAAGCAAACTTCCAAGCCTTTCGCATTTTTTGCTGCAAATGCTTTTTTCGTTTGCCCAAATGTGTCAGTTCGCTCACATTGCCTTTTGAAAGAGCGCATCATTTTGTCCGTCAAGATAACGAACTGCATCCGCCATTTTACAAGAACAAAATTCGACAATGGTGAGCGAGTGTTTAACCCTAAAAGGCATAAAGGAAAAATGGTTAACTGATGAAAGTATAAGGGAAGGGGGAGGGCAATCTAACCCCCCCCCCCCTCGCCTTTTGATACCTTTCATCCGATTGACTTGATATTTGGTGTATAAAAAGAAATGTTATTGTAGTGTCAACTAATCGAACGTGGGTTTTAAATGGTTTCCATGGAAACCAAAACGAAATAAATGACGTCACTGCGGCCGCTATCTTGGGTTTTCGAAATTTTAGATTTTCGAATTGAACACTGAAAATGAGGAGAAAATATGGTTTAGCGATTTGAATATACAAAATTGTAAGAAATCGAGTGAAGATATCATTTTTTAGGCGATAGTAGTCGCATTTTTAGCAAAAAGTTCCACTTAAATTTGTAGGGAACACACGGATTGCGTGACTTATTATGATGACGTCATCACTCGTGACGTCACTTAATTAAAGTCAAAAGTTGTGTTAACAAACAGAGAACAGTTATGCCAAAGCTTTTGGAAATCGGTTAAGCATTAACTATTTTAAGCCAAAAAAAATCGAGGGGCCGCCTTCCCCTTATGTCTTCTAGGGTTAAATGAGGCTGCTGTCTGTTACAACAGTATGTTGAAGAGATTATGTTTAGCGGCACGTACATGGCGTGTTTTTTTTTTTTTCAAAATAAGCTTTTACACCAAGGACATCAATAAAAAAAAGTCTCAATCTATTTGTGTTCAGTTGCCACAAACTTTTGCTCAGAGACATAAAAACCCACGTATTTTAGTTTTGGGTTTTCAGTGTTTTACTGATTGTTATTGCTTCTTTCGCTTTTAAAAATCTTACATTTTCCAGAACCAGTGACAAAAGACGACTGACTAGCAAACCGCTGATTTTTACTTACAGTAAAGATTATAAAGGATTTCATAAGATTTCCAGTGATTTATAAATTTTGGATGACCGACACGAGCGAGGCACAAAATGATAACTAGTCTAAGGCCTAAATTATATGTAAAACCTAACTTAGTCCTGTATATTCATCCTGCACGCTCCTTTTCAGAATTTGACAACAGGTTAAAAGTGTTCGGGTTCTGAACATTTTCGCGCGATATTATTTCGGATTTCTCATGATGCATACTGGATACATCTGTGCATCTTGACCTGTTTTCGATGTGGCTGCCTAAATGAGCTAGCCTGACTATCCTTTGAAAAAAGGTCTCTTCAAAATCAACTGACTATTAGGTAAGGGGTAGTGCTGTATCAAAAAAAGTGTGCTCTCGACTAAGAAATGATAAGAAAAATTGCTTCGAAAAACTTGTTTTTCCAGCTAGTTTTGTGTCCTTGCATATACTGTTTTCCATCAAAATTGGAGAAAATGGGATGTCTTAGCTTTATTAATTTATGGAAAAGGACCCATTTTTGGTTATTTGGCGTTTGTTTCTTCAGTTGCACATTAAGTTTTGTGTGTAGCGGACATCAGCCGCTGGATATTTACATCAAATGTGAAAAATTGAATTCCAATAATTGTTTGACTTGCAATCCCCATGAATGTTGTTGGTAAACTCTCCGAAACATGCTAGAGGCCTTGTCTACACAAGCCGAGGAAACTTATGAGCATGGTTGCCTCAGAAAGAGCCTTATCTGGGAAAAATAATAACTGATACTTTTCATGAAAAGAAAACAGAAAAGATCCAAAATTTATTTTTTTTGCACACAAGTAAAGTATTGAAGTATTTCTTTCTAGTTACTCGTGGCCGGTAGGCGCCCAATTCAAGGATTCGCCTCCGTTTTCATAGACTGCGCGCAGTCCCAGTTTCATCTCTTGAGTTCGTCGAGCCGAGGAAAGACATCGCGAACTCAAGAATAAAATAGGGACTTCTCGCAATCTACCATTTTTTGTTATTTGTGTTTTCCGTGTTCCAAATTTCTTCCTCGGTTATGAAGCCTAAACTCGATTCACTCGCACCCAGGCAAGCATAAAATAACAATGTATTTACTAATTTAGTGTAGAAGACAGTTTTAAACTGTGATGTCTTCGAGCTGAATTTCCCTGTAACATACAACCAGCTTCTGCTTCGCCGTTCGATCGGTTCTCAGGAACAGAACGAGACTACGAGTATATTAGTTTTGTCGGAAATTGAGATAGTCATGCTAAGAATCACTGATTACTTTCACGGCCCGGTGTCGTTCGGAGCTGATAGCCGAAAATATTTTGCCCGTATACATGATTTTGTGTGATGTAATAACCAAAAGCGTCTGTCAATAATTTGCATTCAAGTCTACACAAAGCGAAGTAATGTATCTTTAGACATGACAGTAAAAAATTGATATAATTATTAACTCTGAAATTCTTTTTGAAATAGTACCCGAGCTAGGAGCGAGGGTCAAGCTTATTTTGCATCACACCGCATATGTTACGCGAGATTAACTCACAATCATGTGGGCGTCTCCGGTAAGGTCTGGTAAGGTCGTTGGAATAATTTTTTTTCTCTGTTTCTTTTCATTTCAAAATGTAATGTTTAGCGACCACAAGTTTGGTTGTTTTACAAAACCTCTTTTTTATCTTTCCTCGGTTCACAGCACTATATTCCTATCAGTAATTTATTAGAAATCTAACAAAAGTGTGCATCATTGCAGAGTACATAAGAATCTTTAAAATTGTGCATGGTTTTCGCATATGACGTTAACGTGCAAACAGATAAAATCGAAAAAAAGAGTTTTGAATTGTCTTGAACCATGAACTTAAACTGAAAAATACACGGGTCGAACGACAAAACTCTTTAAAGTTATAAAACTTTTATTTAAAAAGTTCTTTTTCAATTTGTTTCAGTTGTTTTTGTCACTTAATGTCAGAATTGCGTCTCAACTTTTCTAAGTTTAATCAGCTAGATGTTTAAAAAACCCAACTTCTTGACAGTGATGACGTACTTGTGGGTCACATCATTACTTACAAGAACAAACAAATTTGGTACGAATTATGAATTTTCAAAACATCTCCAAAATAGGTTTAATTGCAAAAGTCTACCATTTATGCAACCTTGCCTTATCTCAGGGACACACACACACCAAAAACGTCAACCTGAATGGGTTAAAAGCGGGCACTCGAAGACGCTCATCAAACCATACTTAGAGAGTTATTGTAACCCAGTGTGAAGTTAAGAGTTTTAGTTATGCCAACTTATGATTTTTGTGAGCAAAACTTGGTTGTCTTAAAATTTAGTTCATTCGCTTAGAATAATCTTCTGGAGTTTTCCTCAAAGGTGGAGTTATAACGTCTTAATTGCTGTTGAGGTCTTTCAGCGACAAGAAATGATGTTAAAAATTTAACAGTCAAGCCATCCTCGAATTTCATGTAGCTGTAACTCCCCCTCAAGGTTCGAAAACTACAGTTCATCCCCGGCTACTCGAATTGCTAGGAAAAACTGAAACAAGTTCGAGTTATCGGGCTTTCGATTTATAGGGATTTTAAACTAAAAGACCATAAACAATTATAGTGACTTTATGCTTATACATGTTTTATTGTAAAATATTCTAATAGCTTAAGAGCATAAAAACGACAAAATTAAAGAAAAAAAGCATGAAAACCACAAGTACTACAGACTATGGACAATCTTCAGAATGTTTAGCGCCGAGTCTCACTTTAACATTTGTTAAAAAATCTATTCATAAATCGATATCGAGTCATCGAGAGCAAACCTACAAAGTAAAGTACTTGAAGAGAAGTAAACATTGTTTTGCTTCGAGTTAGCGGGAATTAGAGTTACCGAGGGTTCGAGTTATCGGGGTTCAACTGTACATGCAAATAGGTGCCCAAGGGCGTTTGTTAAAACAAATACGGTAGATAAAGTGACTCAAATGTCATCAAAGTTGGAGTAGTCACTGAATGAGTCCAGGAACTGCTGCACCATATCGTAGCAGAACTGGTACTGCTCCTGAAATAAAGAACACAATTTTGAGTACATTAATCTCATTATTTATAAAAAGAGATAGTTTACGTAGTTTTATCTGGTTTTTTTTGGTTAGTATCCCTTTTCAGGTCTGAAACAGGGTGAGGGTTTAAAAAATTGGCAGCACACCCCCACGTAAACTTTATATTAAGATAGGCTCCACAGAACACCTCAAAACAAAAAATGCAACACAATGTACATACATTCTAGAATATCTAGTAGTTTAAAAGTTAAAACTGGCTTTATGTATTTGTAAGTCTTTGAACAAAATAGAGACCGTATAATTGTATAAACACATTCTGCTGTTTTTGTTTACAAAGAAAAGGTGATGCAAACGTAAAGCCACATAAAGAGGTCGTTTACATGAACTCGTATTGTTTCTCAAATCGATTTCAAATGTAAATCGACTTGAGAAGGGTTGACTCAGGCTGCAAGCCTATTTTACCCGAGCTTGCAGCCAACTCGAATTCATATGCACGCCCCTTAACTCACCGCAGTCTCGACGGCCGCAGATCGTCCCGCGCGCACCACCTTACAGGCCTGAAACACGTCCACAATCTGCTCCAGCTTGATCCGTTCAAGAGTTGAGTAGATGGAGCAGAAGGTCCCACTCCGACCGACGCCGTCACTGAAAAAAAAAAACCCAAAAAATCTTATAATTAGATTTAAACAGTTTTTAAAAAAAGATTTTTTTTTAAGTTTGGCAGGAAGTGACTACCATATCACCATATCATATTTCATACTCTATCAATACATATCTTACTATACTATATGGCTGAGTGATTAGTCTAGTGTAGTCTAGTCTTGTATCAGTGAGTATAGTACATACTAGTTTTGCAATGCTTTCGATGAGATACGGTGGAAAATGCCACGCGTCACTTGTATTTCCCGTATTCACACGAGCCTTTAGGCCGGCGAGTGTGTATGCATGCGAACAAGATACAAGTGACAAATGACATGTTCCTTGGTATACCACGAGAAAGCATTGCATAGCTGCTTTATCCAATGCCCACATCTTTTGACAATTTAATACGGAAACTTTCGAAAGAGCTGGGAATCTCAGGGAGTTACCGAAAACTTCGAAAACGGTTTAAAAGTGCATTTCAAATGTTTTTGTTATTTCGAAAAAATTCGGAATAACTTCGGAAATCTTCGAACGAGTTCGAAATCATTCGGAAGTTTTCATAAAACTTGAGAAATCAGGTTCAAAAACGTTGTTCTGGTTTTGTATGATTTTTAAAAAAAATAGGAAAATATTCGGAAATATTTGAAAGTGTTCGGAAATCCGGAAAAATTCCTTACTTGATCGGGACTGATCGTAATGGTTCTTTGGAGTTGAAAATGTTCGGAGCTGAACTTTAAGAAGCCCTTTAAGGGCCGCAGCATAGCTGTTGCGCACAAGTACTGGCGCGAAAGTGTTTATTTATTTGTTGATTTATTTATTTGTTGATTTATTTATTTGTTGATTTATTTATTTGTTGATTTATTTATTTGTTGATTTATTGATTTATTGATTTATTTGTTTATTTATTTATGTATGTATGTATGTATGTATTTAACTATCTACCTATCTATATATCTATCTATCTATGTATCTTTCTATCTATCTATCTACCTATCTATCTATCTATCTATCTATCTATCTATCTATCTATCTATCCATTTATTTATTTATTTACATATTCATTTTGTTGCTTGCTTGTTTATTTATTTATTATTTGTTTATGAAATTGTATATTTTTAGTTAATTTTTTTTAAATTTATTATCTTACTTCTACCCTATCCTTCGAAACCAAAGATTTATGGCTAGGACCAGCGGAGAAAAAACAAGTCAAATACAAAAAAACCCTAAACACTATAATAATTTTTACTATGAACCAACATGAAAAGTACTTAGTTAACAGGATTGTCAGAATGTTTAACCCTCGAAAGTCCAAGGAGGGGGTCAAATGGACCCCCCCATAGGTTTTTCCGACCTAAAATTTGAAGCTTTC
>JAOBRG010380718.1:0-11179 GCA_027574985.1 Umimayanthus nakama | reverse complement strand
TTTGATTTTATTAACATGTCTACTTGATCCGTCGGTTGCTTTAAAATTGTGTCAAGTCACGACTGCAAATGGAAAAGCCGAGTAACAAATTTATAGCATTAAACATTTTGTAGGGTCGAAAATTTTGACGATCGAAAACTAGGTCAGTCGGGTGACAGGAACTGTATTGCATGTTTTGACTGGCATAAGGAAGGAGAAAGTGTCGATTAGACGATATACTGAGGTCTTAAAAGAATGTTTCATGGAATGAATCTTACCATCTTTAAGTTAAATGACGAAAAGTACAGACAGATGTGCATGTGGCATGACACCATCTTCATGGTTGAAATTGGAAGGGAAGTTCCAAACAATTCTCACACAAGCTCACTGTAGGTAGCCTATGGCTATCGTGTCTATGATGCAGATGGGGTTTTTTAGATATTATGTAAAACCAAAGGAAAATATACATAATGAAACTTAAAATATCTCCTTTACAGATCTTTTCATCCAACTGTAAAGTTTATTTACGAACTGATTCTAATTTCCTATCATTCCTTTGTGAGAAAATCGAGTTTCGACGTAAAACAAAAACAGAATTCCAACAGATCTACATACCAAACTAACCGATAACTGATATCACACCTACTTTCAAGAGTCGTCAGTGAAAAAATCACCCCAGTGCAGTACTCTGCCTTTACGACGTATCTGTTCTTCTGAGTGACGCTTTGTCGACCACCGTGCGCAAGAAACTATCAACTACTTGGTATTCAAAACGAAGTTTCGGCCGTTTTTGAATAAAGAAGTTAAACGTGCCTGTGACAAATTCTTTCCTTTAAAACATAGGAAATCCTCGGAGCGAACTTCCTTCGCAACAAGTGAATAACTTTTAATCCAGCATTATCTATTTTTCGTAAGAATGTTTAACTTAGGTCTCGTTCACTGTCTTCAACATACCGATGGCTTTCACGCGGTTGTGAAGTCCGTAGCGGATAGACCTGTTTTTTTAATACACTTGGAAAGATTTTTCGATACAATTTTTGTGCTGTTTCGATCGTCAGAGGAAAGGACAGTCACCAGCATGATAGTTTCGGCCACTGTCGGATAGTTTTCTTGTATCGTAAAAAAGTGTTCCTGTTTACGCTGCGACTGGACGATTTTGTGTCGGCACAACTTCCCATCCGGTATAGCATTGTAAAAAATGACGATGGTTTTTAAAAACACTTCCCTCGTCATCTCAAGTTGACCCAACTACAAAGCAACTATCTCGGCAAGTACGACAACTATTAGGCAACCGTCGAAATGACAAGTTTGAATGACCTTTTAGCCCATGCTAAATTACGCAACCCTCTAAAAATAAGAATATGAACAAGCTAGTAGTTTATCACTGACAATCCAAGAGCAAGAATCAACACACATTTGCCACTACTAATAAGAAAATGCGTACTATTAGTGGCTAGATTTTAAACCTGTGTTTCAAAACGCCCGATACTAAGTGATAGTAAATGACATGAAATACTTAACCTACCTTGTCAATATGCAGAAGACACGAAGCACCGCTTAAATAAAAGATTTGGCTATGCATCGGCCTATCGGTACAGTTGAAAATGGCTAATCAGGAAAGTCCAACGCGTTAACGCCTGTCTCACAACGTTTTAACCAAACTCATCACTTTGTTAATGACAAGCTTTTAACCTCATTTTCATAGCTCATACGTAATTGAAGAGATTCAGTCAGGAAAGCTTGTAAAACCCACCTTTGGAATTCATGGTATTCAGTAAACGTAATGGTTGTAATTAGGCACCTAGTTACACATCATTTCAACTTCCAAAATCATAGTGAACATTTAAATTAGTTAAGAAATTCTTTTTAGATGGTTCAAACCATGAAAAGTTGACCGAAAAAAACGCCCGCAGTTCTTTGGGTTTGAGTGCCCACAATTTTATGCGTCCGAAATGTTTACAGTAAAAATAAGGCTTAACTCTTAAGCTGTTTTCTGATGCACAACCACTTCGCTTTCATGCTGTTATATTCTGTTATATACGTTGCCTTGAGCTTAGTCTTAGACACACAGATAGGCGTATCGGAACTAGGCACTGAAGGTTTTTACCAAAGACAAATGAGCGATGATTGAGTTCTGACTTCCAATTCAAATGCACGTAATTAGTCTGGTAATGATGATTTAACAGTTTTGACAATGATAGTGATAACGATCACGATAATAATAATAATAATAGTAATAATAATAGTAACAATAGTAACAAAAACAAAAAAATAATAGTAACAATGATAATTAATAATAATAATAGTAATAATAATATTAACAATGGTAATACTCAATGCACATTATAACATAAAATTCCTACGATGAAAGGTACAGCAATAAAAAATCTAGAAGCTAAAACACCACTACATCTACGCATAAAAATAAGACTATAAACTAACTGAAAGAATGTGCGGTCTTAAAGTTAAATCAAATACGGCTGTTTGGGGCTGTTATAGTTGGGATGAAGTGTGTTGAAACACTGAAATTGATATTTCAAAACTGCATGCTATTTAATATGAGATTTGTGACAAATTGTATTCACATTTTTTAAGGTTTACAAAACACCCAAAAAGTGCCCAATAATTTTGTTCGAAATTGTCTTTAAAAGATCGGTATACGATGCCTGCTTTTGGTCTTATACATGGAAAGCATAACGAATGGGGAGTCTTCGAAAACGCCTGGAGGTAAGAAACAATAATTGGTATGTTTAGTTTTTTTAAAAAGAAAATTCAATTCAAGATAGCACGAAATAGTTCCAGCCGAACAATACTTTCGTTGACAGATCTAAATAGTGGCTTAGGGCGAGTGAAATTTGTATTATAAATTTTGCAAATACCTCTCATTTTTCGCCGCAACTTGGGCAGATGACACAGCCGCACAGGCCTTCTAAATCTAAGCATTTTTAATAAACATTCTTTAATGACTAATAATAATAATAATAATAATTATAATAATTAGCTTTATTTCGTTCTTATCTATATAAACTATTTACAATTAAATTAATAACTTCAACTCAGATTAACTCTTTAGTAACTTGCTATAATTATTTAGATTGGCTCCAGTTTAAAATGAAAACACAGTGAGACCGGAGACGGGGTTCTTTCAGCCCCCCATTCCTTTTGCACCCTTAGCTTATAAGTCACAAAGCCCCTTCCCCCCACCAAACTTCCTCCCATACGCTCAGTCCAATCCATTTTAAAATCAATCTTTATTTATTTATTTACCTACGAAAAAACTCATCAGGTATATATTCTTAAAAATATTAAATATTCTAACTGCTTTAATTACTAAATTTACCAACTATTCTAATAACTAACTACAACTATAGAATATAATTACTTTAAGAACGAACTATGTATTTATTTTAGGTTGAAAATAGGAAAAATTTAAAGAGCAGTTGGGCAGCCAGTTTTGGACTCAGCCTCAGGCAATGGCTGGTCCCTAATGACCCTGTCAAACTCGATGGAGTGATGTGCAATAATGATGAGTGATTAAGTCAGAATCCCCGTTTATTGATGTTTGATTCATTTGATTCATCTAATCAAAGTATGCTGGAACTCTTATCCAAAGGCTAAACAAAGACCACCCATGTCCAAATTATGACTTCAGAATCCAACCAGAGGCAGCCCTAGCTTGAGGCTTCCAATAAGGCTTTTTGTATGGGAGAAACAGATCTGTAAGACTTTGTATGGAAGAAAATCGACGTTTGATAAGTTGGTTTGAATGTTGCAAAAATTAAAAGGTCCGTCATTTACTGCAGTTGTTGCTTTAGTGTATCTGTAGGCTTTGCAGCGAGATAAGGCGAGACAAGACCAAATAAGGCGAGGTAAAGAAAATCGGAAGCTACATCGTGGTCAGTGACCTGCGAGGTAAGGCAAGATAGGGCAAGCTTGTGCGAGATAAAAAAGATAGGGCGAGGTGCGGAAAACTCCCATTCATGTTCGTTGCGAGAAAGTTGAGATAAGGCAAGATACCATCACAAAGTGAGGCCTATCTCTACATAGGTCGAGGGTCATCGGGGGTGATTGTAGGCAAATTTAAAATGAGAACATCTAACTTTTTTAGGCTTAGGATAGTTTAGAGACCTATGACATTAATTTGGAGATTCCGTACTTACGAGACTCCGCGATTTTTATAAACTGACTACAGTGTGTATATTGCAAACCAAACTTGTTGAAAGGCTCAGTTCGATCGAGTGAGTGTCAAACCGCAAACTGACGAAATGTTGTAGTATCGAAAGTCTTACGTGCCGTCGGAAAATTGATTTGTTAACGCTTCACATCCTTAACGTCCACTTGGTATTTCCTCTTTAAGTGATAGAATACGCTACGTAGTAGTTACGTTTCTCTACCTGGAAGCGCCTTTTTGGTTCCAAAAGGAAGAAATAAACATCGAAAACAGTCTGCGAATCTTTCGAATGAGAATAACAATACGATCATGCTCGCGCTCGATAAAAGTTTCTTGTGTTACATACCTTGCGGCGATGAGTTGTGAAGTATCACTCGCCGTCTGTAAATCGTTTTCTAACACAACTTCAACTTTATGAGAAATCCTTCGACATCCAGCAAGCAATTGCCATTCTGCATGCCATCTTTGCCTGAAGCACATCAGTTTAGACAGGACACAACCGTGCTGTAATTCCTTTGAAACTGCCATTACCTTAACGCGTTATCTTTCAAGAACGTTTTTGTTCGTATTTCAAGAAGTAATTTTCTTAACGTCCATCTCTACTCATCAGACCCCCCCCCCCCCCTTCTGTTAACGTCCATTGGTGTTACTAAGCGTTAACAAAGCAACTTTCCGACGGCCCCTTATTGTTTGCGCCGCACTGAAACGTTGCGTGGGTGAGTATAGGGTACGTCGCCATTTAGCTTCGATTTTGGTAAACTGAAAGCTGTATTTTTTTTAAGATCTTTCACAAACGCCATTTCAATTGATAGGCCTGTATTTGAAAACGCTTTTAAAGTTATGCTTCTCTGAATAACTAAGATTTCTGGTCATTCCTTTTTTTGTGAAGACAAATTTACCACGGTCGCATTGATTTCCGAGAAATGTAAAATAAAAGAATTTTAAGTAAAGTTTTCTCTGAATAACTTTAAAAATAGTGGATAAAATATAAGGTCAAAGGTTAAATACAGTCTTTTCGTCTCTCTTATTCTGTCTTATTTCTAGGTTCTTTGTTTTCATTGCCTCACGTGTATTGCAACGTGGCACAAATGCGTGTAGCTATATTCCACAACATTATGTAACAGTGATGAATGTGACGATCACGCGCTCGTTCCATCACAAAATATACAGGGAGAAAAAAGCTACGGCAATACCAAGTTGACACGCAGACGCACTGAAACTATTGAAACCGACCAGGGCTTCATTTTAAAAGACAAAGATTAGGGACATAAGCCTGGAACAATACAACGAGTGCAACAAGTAGTAGAAAATCGCTTCATGACGTGACAACACATCAAGCGGACATTCAATACTCCTGGCTTTCGTTCAACTTGTGTGAGAAAAGGTCATTATCAACAGATACCGTGTAAATGAATGCTAAAGCCCTAGTTAATGTTGCGGGGGTGGCAGTAAAGGTCACAAGTACCATAACAACAGATAAACCCAACATTTACAACCAAGAACAAACAAAATATGAGTCGTTGATAAACCAGAACTCGAAGAAGAACCAAAAATGGATTTACCCGTGTTTGTTTAAGCTGTATAAGTATTATCAACAAATTTTAAAAAAGTATCCGAAAGTGCTTCATTAAGATAAACGTAGTACAATACTTCAACGGTAAAATTGTCTGATTTTGCTACAATCTTCAGTTATATTAAAAAAAATTAAAATGATAAAAAAAAGAGTAGGGATTGTGAAAAATAAGATGCTGTTCATCGTTGAACAGAAAAATATAAATAAGAAAACATTGAAGTAACTGAGAACAAAAGCATAAAAACATTTTTGGGGGTAAAACGGCAGTTTACAACTGTAGGAAATACACATCTCATTTACACATTATTGCTCCAAGAAAATGACTAAAAAGGAAAATAACAAAACGCCAACTGCCAAAAAGGGTTTAGACAGGTCTGGGTTTAGACAGAGTTTACCTGGTGAAAATGAGAGAGTTGAACATAAAACGTTTTTCAGTTAAAAAATTAAAGGTAGAGAGCACAGTCTCTGTACCCTTTGTATCGATAGACTGAACACCAAAAAATAAGGAAGAAATCGCAGCGCTTACATTGCTTCTAATATTTTTACAAGAACGTCTAACTATTGGGCAGAGGCTAAATGTTCTTTTGAGTTATCTTGCTTTGAATATTTCAGACTCAACAGTTTAAAATTATTCGTTAAACATACTGGAAAAATCGGAGTTGTTGGTATATTGGGTGCACATTTGCTAATTTCCGTAACTTGGAAAATCAAACCGCAAACATAAACACTTAACTGTTACCAAGACATTGCCAAGAAACAATTCAGAAACAAAGTTGAACATGAAAAACACTTGAAGCGATGTTGCACCGACGAACATTAGCACAGAAAAAAAGATATTACTTTCGTTTTGTACATGAGGCATCCAAAACAAAAGTTCTTCGCCTTTCCTCAGCCCCGGGCATGTTGTTAGCATGTTCTAAAATATCAAATTGGGAAACTTTAAGCCTCACGGTCTTTTAACAATGCTTTTTATAAAAATAGTAAAAAAGAGGGTGAATATATTTGCCGACTGAACCCTATCTCGATGAGAAACATGACAAGAGAAGAAACTCGTCCATTTGTTTAGCTCTGTTGGCAGTTCTTGCAAAGTTTAAAATATCTTTTTTGCAAAATTTGCCGCCATATAGACTGAGAATAAATAGTAATTTGAGCTTCACTGGGAGGTCAAGAATTGTCGAACTTTTCGCTTTTTTTAATAAGAACCAGTAAATTTCGGCTCAGGCTGGGCTGTTCTTAATTTTTTGGCCATGTTCTTAAATTTTTCTTATTTCCTGATACTTTAAACAGTGAGTTAGTTTCCAGAAACAATACATGTAAAATTGCACGAGGAAATATGTATTTGCTATTGGTTTATCCAGCGAAAAAGTTTGAAACTGTCACAAAAGCGTTCGCGAACGTGACGAGCTTGCTTATTACTCTTCCAATGCCCGATGACCAAGCTAAATTCTGACAAGTTTTGTTTTCATGTACATGTACAACTCAATCTGTCTACAAGGATTATATAAATTTTTCAAACTTTCATGATTAAAATTCCAGCCTGGTGATTGTCCTTAGCTTGTTCTGAATTCTTGGGCAAATCTCAGCCTGGGTGTTATTATAAACTAATAAAGTTTGTTCTTACAAAAAAAGCGTGTATTAGAGGTTCCTGATGGTTTTGCAAGCATTTAGAATCATGTGAGCACACAGTATATTGTCAGTTATGAGAACGGAGCTTTGGGCATTAGATAGCAAAAGTAAGCAGCATTGGAGACAAGTTTTGCGTGTACTTCAGAATTCTGTGGGACTATCGTGCATGTATGCATGCAGTGCAGCGAGTATCTTGTAAGGTCAAACAAATCACAACTATCAAATTTACCTCTCTTTGTCAGTCGTTTTGCTTGATCTGCACGGGCGCAAGTTGTGTTAGAAGATCGATAACTGGTGCTATTTTTCTTATCTACAGCTTCTGCTTTTTCTTCTTCTTTTTCTTCTTCCCCTTAAAAAGAAACTTCTTCGTGCTCACACCCAGTCCTTTGCTATCCAGACGACCAGTTCGAAAATGCTTGCCGTAGTATTGGTATGAACAGCTCTTGCCTTCGTACTGTACTTGAGTTATCAGTGCCAAAGAGGCCAAAAGAATATGCGAGTTAAAATATATTTAGAAACTGGGTTGGCGAGTGCTCCCATTAGTAGCAAATCAATCAGGTCTCGCAAACTGTGCAGCAGTTTTTATGAGCACTTTACGTTTGAAATTTAAAACCCGCGGCTTGAAGCAAAATGACCCACCGTCTCCCGCTGTGTCTTATTTGACAGAGGAAGTCACGTGATCAAGCTTCTCCAGCGAACGAAGTATCACTTGAAAGTACTGAAAAAGGATCCCAAAAAATGACATTATATGTTTTTCACCGCCGTGTAATATGATCAAGTTGAGCCGGCAGTATACAGAAAAAAGTTTCTTCAGGCTAACATGAACATTCCATGGTGTGACTTTTTCTAGGGCTGGGCTTTTTTCACGCCCTAGGATCATCGCGGGTTTTTTCCGGTACGTACAGATCTCAAACAGCGAGGTTACGCATTTAGAAAATATGACCGAATTTTCGTGTCTAATCATTTTCATATTAAACTTTGGGTTGACCTTCAGGAAAACACTTTGAAGGTTGAACGCTTCCCGTCTTCTTTTAATACTTTAAAAAAAACTTTGGCTGCAAAATTCCTTGACCTGATTAAATACTTATCCACATCATAAACAGGTGTGAACACTTGTGAACTTTTTAACCCATGTTAACGCTTCTCAGCGTGTGAAAAATTTATGCTCACTTGGTGAACCTACAACTGTGTGAATATTTAATATAAACTTGTCCTGTAAGACTGTGAACGTCAAGAAATATGAGCAGCGCCGTGTATGTAGCTAGCGTTAGGCAGGACGGGCGAATACTTTCCTAAATTTTTTACCCTATCGCTAGAAGTTAATTATAACAGGGCTGGGTAGGGGGGGGGGCAAATACCTCTCTAAGTTTTGACTCTAACTATGGCACTGTATGTGTGAACAGTAATAAAGGTATTTGAACCTGTTTTGCTTATGAACGGTTATAGACGTTTGTGAACAAGTGTAAACACTTACAATTATGAACGTTTCAGAACCAGTCTGGATCAACACTTGTGAACGTTTTAATATAAATATGTGTGACACTTATGGACGTTTGTAAACCTGCAGCAAAATTAAACCCTTGTGAGCACTTATCAACGTTCATAAAGATTTTTGTTTAGTTATGAACGAATGTGCACCGTGACTCACTTGTACGTATATATATGTACAAGTTTATCATGTATATAACATCAAAAAATTCTTAAAAGATCCACTCAAATTATCTGTCATTATCTCAATGTTATTGCAAAACTAAGACTGACTGTTCCAAAAAATGATAGCTAGAACGAACTGTCATTAAACGCCCGGTAATTGGTAACACTTGTTTGTAATTCGAAGTTGTCTGTTGCTATGGACTTGTCTGGGAGAGCGTAATCTAGTCTTGTTCTCAGGCTCTTAGCTCTACCAAACTAGTTCAAAGAGATATAGTGTTTTCATGAAATCGTAAATTTGTATACTATTTAGAGTAAATGATGCTGGAAAAAAAGTTTCCTCACCTCTGATGTTGCTTCCTTGTCCCTTCCTGCGTACATTCTGATGCTAACTGATTATTAAAGCGATTTCGAGACGATTTAAACCGGAGAAGTTCCAAAACTGAAAAGGGCCAGACACGTTTTGAACCAGTCACTGAGCAAAGCTCGACAAACTCCTAGTCCTACACTCATCCAGCATATCACCAACAAAATTGCAAATGTACATGTTATGATCGTGTTTTGACAGTCAACAAACGACGTCCTCTTCTAAACCCTGTTCTTTCGCTTTGTAACCGTACCTGTTTCAAACTAAGCCTTGCGACCGCGCTTTCGTATTTCTGTTCCAGGTCTATATCATGACAGCGCAGTCGAGGGAAACAACAAAAAAGAAAAAAAAAGTTCTTTATCACATTTGTCGCAATTAAGAACAATTTCAAGAAAACGTTTTAATTTATTCCAATACAAAATGTTGAAAAGCGCTTACCATGCATTTTTTAAAAACCTTCCTTCCTCTCCAATGTAAACACATACAGACTAAGACTAAGAATTGTTTAGACATAATGTAATTCCTTACACGCTCTTTTTTAAAAAGAACAAACTTTATAAAAATATCCAGGCTGAGATTTGCCCAAAAAGTAAGAACAGGCTTAGAATAATTACCAGGCTGAAATCTTAATCAGAAAAACGTAAGAAATTTATTAAATGTTCGTACACAGTTTGAGATGTATATGAAAACACAACTGGTCAAATTTAGCTTGCTCATCGGGCGCTAGATCACGTTCGCGGACGTGTTATTGACACTTTCAAGTTTTTTCGCTGGATGAAAAAATAGCAAACATATATTTCTAAATAATACTGCATTGCAGGGGCACACATGCACAATTTTCGATCATATACCAGTGTTCTAAGGTCGTATTTCTTCCAATTCTTACGCCCTAGGCCATAGAAGCTAAGGACCAGTATTGCCCAATCTCTCATACAGATTACGCACTCGAGCTCGTCTCGACAAACTTAGGCAAAACTCACTGTATTTTTGCTAGGAAAGGACAGGGGGGGTTTCTTTCCAGAGCAAATGAAAGTTAAAAGCTAGATCAAATTGGAACTTTTTTTATGGTTTTGGAGTAATTAAGTAACTGCATGTCCTTAAAGAAAACCGTGTAGTTGAGGAAAATCGGTGATTTGCCTTTGTGCAGCGCTCTGTCTGCTCAGTATCGAGCCTTTGACCGACTTTTGACAGAAAACAAATATACGCTGAACGTACTCACGGTTTTGCTTTTAGAGACTAAGAACGATAACAGATATCTACAAGCTTTTACTTGTTGGTAATTTGATTTTGGCAATACTGAAGTTTGAGAATTCGAAGATTTCGATTTCGTTGAAACTTATTTGCTTACCTTCACAACGTATGAAGATGCCGCCAGTCCTTGGTTGCAAACTACGACTAATCTCAACTTGTGTTAGTCAGTTAACTATCTGCCAGCAGAAAATGTTATATAACATTTCCGGTCAAGCAGCATTCGTTGAGAGGCGATATATTATCGCAAAATGTTAAGCAGCTATTTCTGGATGTCGTCATGTATTTCTCATCGCAGACTCCCCATAATTGATTTAATAGCATGTATATGCGCTAGCCTGAAGGATATGGTGTTCGCTTTTATTTGGTTTGAAACAGGGTATACATTTTGCTTGATACTTGTTCTGAAACTGGTACAATGGACAGAAAAATTAGCAGAATTTAGGATCCAGGATTTGAATAAAACACTGGCTATGCTGCAGCCCCGATGCATTTATTGGCCTGTTAACAGTACATCACGCGTGCATTTTTGTCTTGTCTGAAATGGGGTATTGAAGTCTTCAGT
>JAOBRG010380696.1:0-11180 GCA_027574985.1 Umimayanthus nakama | reverse complement strand
GGGGGGTGCTAAGAGAAATTGGTTGGATGGCAAAATTTTTGGCCAGCTCAACATGTTGGTAGGTTTTTTATATAAGCGTCTGTATTGAAAATCAACTCAAAACCAGGTTGGGTAAAACGGATTTATGAGGAGGACAAGTTTTAGCTCTTCAGCACCAATTTCGGTCGCTGAGGCAAATATCCCGTAATTCCAAGAAGAGTTATACGCCGTTAAGGAGTTATCGGTATTTGCTCTACATGTTGTCATTAACAGGAAATACATCAATAAAGTATTTCCTAAACTGCTCGAACTGTATTGGAAGATTATCTGAATGAACGGAAGAGCATCAACAAAATTGCCAGAACTATAATTAACGAGTCAAAAGTCAGTGAGAACATGCACCATCGTTACCATGGGAACTTAGAATATATAGGAGAAGCACTTGGTTTTAGTAGAACATTTTCCCAACTGGTCGAGTCCATCTTTTACTTTTGCATTGAAAAGATTTTGTTAAGTTTATGTAATAGTGTTTTCTTTGATGAACAAACGAAATGATATCAGTTTTGTTCGGTTCACGCTTTAGGCCAGCGACATAACAAATTAAACCACAACCGATATATCGTTCTGTCTTCGTATCACTTACATCACCACAGTATGTTTGTTAAATAGAAAGCTATGGTATTTTACTTAAATTCTTTCTTTTTTTGGTCAACAGAGTTTATCAGTGACAAAAGCCAAGTACTCGACTGGAGGACAAAAGAGACGCGATTTATCGAAATCGCTTAGACATGAAAACACGTTCTGAAAACAATGGCCACTAGAATAAAACTCTGCTAAGAGCATGACTATTTGAGACACGGAAAGTTTTGTGCATGCTATGAAATCATTACTAACAGCAACTTTCGTAACAGAAGTGAATAGTTCTGAAAATAAACTTGGAAAACTTAACGCGATGCCTTTTGAACATGTTAAATCGAGTAGACAAGACGGTTTAGACGACCGGTGCTGAATAAAAACAAACTTATAGGCAGACATTTATGGTTCAAGTAACTATTGAAGACAGAACACACTTCTTTTGAAGGAACTTGTTTATCGGTACTTCAGTTTAGTTCGGTGAATAATCGAACCACATAACGCTGATGACAAGACGCCAAAATATAACTAACTATAACCCTTCCCGTGCGAGCAAAGCGTGTTGGAGTCTTGGTACGAAATACCACACTTCCCTAAATCTGGTCGTGTGCACAACCTAAAACTCGGCCAAAATTCAAAAGAACATGCTATATGAACACACAAGAAATGAACGTTTACTTCTGTGACTATAAATTTTGAAAAAAGAGCAGAGAACCTCCACTAAAATTTCGCGAAACAAAACACTGAGTAGTCCACTTCCACATGGTAACTTTGTTAACAGGCCGTTCTCGTAAATACAGCTGCCGTAAATTTTGATCAAACATTAGTCAGCCAGCTTGGTCTTAAGGAGCAATTTAGTCTTAACGGGGACAGCCTTTGGCCGTTTATAGACACGTCAGTAATCAAACAGTCACAAAATTGTTAACAAGAAACTAGCAGGAACACTTAAGCTGAAATTCTGAAAAACTGCAAACATTCAGCCTGAGTAAAAAAATACATGTAGACATGATTTATTTAAAAAGCACGCGCTCTCTACCAACACACTTTTCTTCCTCTCGTGTAACAGTTTGCTTCTCTGCCAATAGTTTTATACCTTGCCCTTATCAACATGGAATTTTTTTTTAACCATTGACAAAGCGCCAGTGAAATCCATACCCAGTCTTGAAAAGAAGCCCATCTCGAAAAGAACGCCATAGGCTTCTATTCGAGACAGAAAATAAGGAGATTTGCGTTCTTCTTGAGTATATGTGAAAATTAATACGTATTTCGTGGTTGAAAAATTTGTGTAGTAATCTGGCTCAATGTTTTATAATCGGCAATTCTTTGAAAACAAGCCCACCTCTTTAATTTGCAAAATAAAGTATTCTCGATAATTAAGCAGCCCATCTTGAAAAGAAACCAATGTGCTTCTTTTGGAAGTTCTACACTTTGTCTGTGTGTGCACCTTAATTTTGGCTGTGATTGTGCGTCGGTGCAAATATGTCTAATGAGTTTGAACACGTGTGTCTGCGTGCTACGTGCTGCGTGCGTGGTTGTTCTACATGAAATGTTTCAGGGTTCCTACAGCCCAGTAGCCAACAAATTTAAGACCTTTTTCAGACTTTTCAATGCCGAAAGTCAAAAAATTAAAGACAAATTGTTAGTGCAAAAAATAAAAAAAGGAACCTTTAGGGAGTTAAAAATGCTTTTCAAAAACTTTCCATGGCAAACAAGATAACATCGTCAAAAGAATCTATACAAACTTTACAACCGAACAACGACAACAAAGGTCTCACCAGCAACAGTAAACTGGGGGCACTCAGACGCGAACGCCACGTTAAAACTGCCCCAGATACTGTGTAGCATGCAGAGAATACATCAACGATTTGACTGCAAGAAGATTGGCTTTCATTAATTCGCCTTGCATATTTAATGCCTTTCAAAACTTCAAAAACAACTTCTAGGACATTTAAGACCTTTTTAAGGAAATAAATACTTTTAATGACCCGCGGGAACCCTGTGTTTGTGTCTAAAGTATAGTTTTAAATCATCTTTTTATTGACTAAAAACTGCAGAAGTTTCAAACTGGCACAGAGCTTATAGTTCTCCAGTACTTGATAAAAAAAAACGCCTTGAAATTTATTTGGGAAAACAATGCAACTGAAAAATAAATTCATTATAAAGAATCCGCTAAAGAACAGCTGCATGGCAAGAATTAGAAGAGCAAATACTTGGATTGAAACTTGTCATCGTGTCAGAATAAGTAGACGTTCAGGGACGTTAGTCTATTGATTTTGTTAATGGATTTTATTCTATTAACAAGCTAATATTTTCCAGCTGTGTTAAGCTGCGCAATGTATTATGTCGGTTGAAATCGTAAGATATCACACTGTAAAAATCTAATCAAAGCTTGAGTAAAACAACGGAAATATTAAAATTGAAAATCTGAATAAAGCTAATGCAATGGAATATTTTAAAAGAATAATTAACTAACGTTTTGTGTTGTTTCAGAGCAAAGGCTAGGATCACTCTCTTTATTAGGTGCAATGTCTATACTGTTTCCTGGTTTGTCACTGAAAAAGCTAATACTATATGTGATCCGATACAATACCATACCGCTTGTTAAATAGTTATATCGCAGCTCCTAGATGAATAACATATATACACGAATGCTTTAAGTTGGTAAGCATAAATTCACGTGTTTAATAAAAACGCAATAATAGAAACTTAGGAAGAGTTTAAAATCCGATACATGCAAATATTATCGATACAGTTTGAAAAGATTTTTTCGAGAAATCCACAAGATATAAAGCGTTTTTAAAACACGAGGCAACAAAACTGAAAGTTTTGAAATTTGTTTCCTTTAAGTTTTAGAAAATCGAACATTCTGAGGTCCAACTGTCTTGTGGTCACTTCTGGCTTTTTTTCTCTTATTTTAATTTATATGTTTCCATGTTTGACACAAGCGCGTGTCATACCCGACTTTGACAAGTTCTCAGTCAGGCTCGTGATCAGTGAGAGCCAATAGGAGCAGATTCTAGGACTCACAAGTTGAGGCAAGTCAGTCCAAACTTTGACCCTCACCCTGCCTTCAGCTTGTGCTTTGCAGGGCCATAGCTAACGTCAGGCAGGTAGGGGAAGTGTGTACCCCCCTAGATTTATAGACCGGAAGATAGTTACAGAGTAATTTTTTCGGTACAATCCAATGATAAGCAGGGCCATAGCCAGCGTTAGGGACGGAGGACTCATTTGGACAGATGCAAAGGATCAAGATTCTTACCTGTAAATGCATTCATGAAGGTGGCCAGTGATCTGTTGAGCATGTTAAAGAATGGATCCCGACAGGGAAATCGATGGGACCCACACAGGACAGTGTGCTCCAGAATGTGCGGCACTCCTGTGCTATCCATGGGAGTGGTACGGAAACCCACACTGGATAAAATATGGAAAAAGAAAACAAACCTGTAAGGGAGACTGGAAAACTATGTCTTTAGAAAAACTAAATTTTCTGCAGTATTTTTGATGAGGGTAGGCCATCCCGGCAGCTGAGGATTTTTTTGTGCGACCGTGTGCGGTCAGTTGATGTTAATTCATACGAGACATAGTGGCGTCGCGACGTGCACGTGTCCGTGTCCAATAAGCAAACACGTCGTTTCAATTATACGTCTTTATTTTGACTTTCGTTTTGTCGAAAACGATACTTATTCATATTTTGAAGTCAATTGACGTGCAAATATAGATTTTGTCCGACGGTGTGCAACCGTGTGCGAGCGCACAAACGATCGGACATTTGCTAAAGAAAATTGTATCTGTGCGAGCGTGTGCGAGCGTGTTCGACCATTCGCGACCGTGTCCGACCATGTGCAAACGTATTCGGTCGTGTGCGACCGTGTTTGACCATGTGCGACAATGCTCAGCTGCCAGAATGGCCTACCGTGTTTTTGATCAAGTTCAAAAACCTGGTATCATATGTTTTACATGGTGACATTTGAGCTAGAAGGCTCGTACACGTATTTCAAACATTAGCCATTTGTCAGAGCAAAACGATGGACACTGAAAAGTACCTGCCTTCTACAATAACAAACACCCCTGGGGGATTTCCATACTGGACATGGTTAGGATGAATGATGTACATGTATCAGTCCATTTTAGGCCCTAAAAATACAGGTTTTGGTACTACTTATCTGGAGTGTTCAAGATATAAAACATAATGACAGAGTTCAAGCTAGGCCAAAATGACAGGGTGCAGCACCCTGTCGTTTTGCTCTAGATAGCATCCAGTTGATTTTTGTGATCCTGTACATCGTCTTTTAAAAAGAAGATTTGAGTTTAAAAAACCCAATGTTTTGAGGTTTCCACGAGGGCGCCCTGTCATTTTTAAAGCTTGTTAGAACACTGAATGATTATAATTTGAATATAAGATCCCTGGTATCTTTTAGAGATGCACTATTTGTGGTCTTTTAACCGAGGGCACAACTCAATGTCTCACTCTCAGGCAATCAGATGTCAAGAACTGAAGATTGATAGCAGAACTTTCGGCTAGGACCTTCAATGACTGAACAATGTATTTGTTATTGACAGGTTATTGAAAAGCCCTTCAAGGAGCACAAAAATATTGTATTGTATAAGTATGGTAATGTGTCAATGTCAGAATGCTCATATGAATCATGAAAAAAATCAAGATAAGTACACTTCTCTATTATTTCTTTAAAGTATTCTCAAACAGCATTTTTATAAATGCCAATTACCGTATATCAGATATAAATAAACACTAGGTTCAATACACACTGATACTGGTACAGTACCTTTCAGGGTTTCTACAATAAGCTTAACATCAAGTCTACTAAGGGTGTTGCCTTTTCTCCTCTCCCTCCCCCTACTTTGGCCGCTTTTCATTGTGAAAAAAAATACAACACAAACTCTTATTGATCCAACCATACAAGTATGTAAGGAAGATAATTTACTGTCAGCTATACTTTATTAACTAAAAGTCCTTATCAAGCCAGAACAACTGTCAAACTTTGATACTGTGTTAAGCCAGCAACTGTGTAAGTTTATCACTCAGATGAGCAACTCGTTGTGTCATGTGAGTCACTCATTTGAAAATCAAGCTAGCCCCTTTCTCTAAAAGTTCCCCCCAGAAAGAAGGCCTAAAGTTTGGAAAGACTTTCCCTACAAATTTTTAAACACTTAGGCCATTTTATCAGGTATAATTTAACCGAGTCTATGAACAACTGGAAACTGAACAGCAACCTGAACACATTGTTGGAGTCTTGTCGGGCAATATGAAGATGTTCAGCACCAGTTTTGTTGTGTGTCAGCTGAACAGAGACAAGCTGTAACTCTGGCACAGGTACAACCTATAGAGCAGAAAGTGAAACATTGCATGTCTTCATAACATTGCTACAACAATCTGAAATATAAACAACATCGTTACATGGCACACACTGATAAAAGTGGCTGGGTTTACCACCTTCAGGGTTACAAGCTAGCTTAAGGTACAATAATCAGTTATTCCCTTTGGACCCATATCAAGCCAGGGGTATTGATGATAATGATGATGATGGTGATGATGATAATAATGATCATGATAATGATCATGATAACTATGAAGATGATGATGATGACGATGATGATGATGATAACTATGAAGATGATGATGATAATGATGATGATGATAACTATGAAGATGATGATGATGATGATAACTATGAAGATGACGATGATGATGATGATAACTATGAAGATGACGATGATGATAACTATGATGATGATGATAATGATAATGATGATAACTATGAAGATGATGATAATGATGATGATAACTATGAAGATGATGATGATAATGATGATGATGATAACTATGAAGATGATGATAATGATGATGATAACTATAAAGATGACGATGATGATGATGATAACTATGAAGATGATGATGATAATGATGATGATGATAACTATGAAGATGAAGATAATGATGATGATAGCTATGAAGATGATGATGATAATGATGATGATGATAACTATGAAGATGATGATAATGATGATGATAACTATGAAGATGACGATGATGATGATAACTATGAAGATGATGATGATAATGATGATGATGATAACTATGAAGATGATGATGATAATGATGATGATGATAACTATGAAGATGATGATAACTATGAAGATGACGATGATGATGATGATAACTATGAAGATGATGATGATAATGATGATGAAGATAACTATGAAGATGATGATAATGATGATGATAACTATGAAGATGACGACGATGATGATGATAACTATGAAGATGATGACGACGATGATGATAATAACTATGAAGATGATGATGATAATGATGATGATAACTATGAAGATGATGATAATGATGATGATAACTATGAAGATGACGATGATGATGATAACTATGAAGATGATGATGATAATGATGATGATGATAACTATGAAGATGATGATAATGATGATGATAACTATGAAGATGACGATGATGATAACTATGAAGATGATGATGACGATGATGATGATGATAACTATGAAGATGATGATAATGATGATGATAACTATGAAGATGACGATGATGATGATGATAACTATGAAGATGATGATGATAATGATGATGATGATAAGTATGAAGATGATGATGATGATAATGATGATGATGATAACTATGAAGATGATGATGATAATGATGATGATGATAAGTATGAAGATGACGATGATGATGATGATGATGATGATAACTATGAAGATGATGATAATGATGATGATAACTATGAAGATGATGATAATAATGATGATAACAATGAAGATGATGGTGATGATGATGGTAATGATAATAATGATGATGGTGATGATGATGAAAATGATGATGATGCTACCATGAGAGCTACATTGATCAATACCACGGTGAAGCACGAAAGAAAGAGAAGTTACATCATCAACATTTGTGAAACCTGTACAGTACCTCGAAAAAGTTACAAAGTGAAACCAGGTCCATTACTTTCGGTCAATTACTTCCAGTATTGGCCTGCTTCCAGGCCTGAAGCGTCATAGTCTTGACCAAATTTATAATCATAATAATATAAATTGTATATTTAGTCTTAAAAATATATACAATATGCACAATTACATAAGTGCTCATCATTAATTTTATTGTAAGTTGGTGAAACTGACTCATCACATGCGGCAGTAAAAACAATTTCAATATTTATAATTTTTTATCATAACAACAACAACAACAAATCCTTTTATTTCCCCTTGATTTATACAGTAGATATTAGTAATTACTTGCATTAAAAGAATAGAGGGGACTGTCTGCCTAAAATAACAATATCATTGATTTCACATGAACACTTTTCCAGTCTGATTCAGTAGTAAGTCATTGGGTTTTATTATTACAAGACTAACAAAACTCATTAATTATAACAAATGTGGCACCACAATTTAAGGTTCTCCATGTATCAGTCGTGAGAATAACAAACTGCAAAGGTTCATTAATAGGAAATACACCTGTAGACTGTGCTCATTGACATGTAGAGACATTACATGTATCTTCAGAGTAACATAGCACATCACATGAGGAACAAAATAGCTTAATTATTCACTAAACCATTTACATGTATTTAATGGCAGTATTAAATAAAAAGACCACAGCTTCATGCATATTATGTACAGTTCATGTCTGTTTTACTGAATATTCAGTACATATAAGGTTATTCTGATTAATACTTATAATCTAGAAAATAAGAGTATGAGCACAATGAGTATTATGTGACTTTAGTAAAATTGCACTGGTGATTATCGAAAATGGTGTGCGCTGATAGGTCGAGAACTTCGTTCTCTCACGCTATAATCACAGCTAGGTGAATATAAAATAGCAATTTTCAAAATGGCGGCCAGATTTGTTGATGTTTCAGAGTCACAAATTGAGCAGTTTATAGAAAATGCCGTGCCTCAAAAGACAAAAGATGCTTCAAAGTTTGGAGTCAAGCTGTTCAAAGGTAGGTTGGTAAATTAAGCAAAATTTTCCTTTCGCGAAACATTGATTTTCAAAACAGGAATTTTTGTTTACATTTTTCACCACAGAGTTGCAAAGAGTAGCCGCAAAGCATGTTTAGGCACGTGTTTTCTAAATGAAAAATATAATATTTTGAAAAAAAAATGCTATTTTTGTTTATTTTGTCGAATAATCACCAGTGCAATTTTACTAAAACAATTAGTCACCTCAGGCTCTGTGAATATCGCGATAGTCACCTCGACTTCGTCTCGGTGACTATTCACTGTTATTCACATTGCCTTTGGTGACAAATTATTAATTAGTAGTAAGAAAATGTAATTAAATTACTATTAATTTTTAACAAAACACTTGTCTAACACACTGTAATAAAAATGTCATTCCAAACCTTATCTACTGTATAGCCGCCAATTCTGTCACCTGACTTCAATTGATCTGAAACAATTTAAATGGAAAATATTACAGTCAAACCAGGTCAAGCGTTTTGCCTAAGAATCAAGAATTGGTTTTGTTATTCAAAATTTGAGTTCATTCTTCACTAGAACTTTTCAAATTTAAATCGAAAAACGGACTGTTCAAGTACATGCAGTCCCTGATTTCAGATTCACATGCGATCATATTATGCTTCCTTTGTGATTCAGAGGATTTGATGTAATAGTGTTGGTTACAGTACCCGGTTACAGTAGTTTATAAACATACCATGATAATAAAATATTCATTGTGATTCATGATTTCTTTGTGATATAAGTTAATGTTTTTCAAATTCCAAACAAAATCTAATTCAAAGTTTTGCCAAGGGAGGGGATATTCAACTTAAGATTTTGGCCCCTGAGAGGGGATTTTGACATTAAAACAGGGTAAAATCAGGCATTCTTACAGCCCTGAGGAACTTTTTAGGGAAAAAATAGGGATTTTTTATTTAAGTTTTAGGGAACTTTAGGGATAAAATAGCTTAAAAATAGGACATTTTAGGGCAAAATTACAAGTTTGGTTCACACAGATGTTGGGTAAAATCTAAATGAGCTTCAAAAATATTCATTTACCTTTATAGACCATGCAAATCATAATCAAAATGGTCCTTTTCGGACGACTCCATAGAAATAATGAAAAGTTTTAACTAACTCTTGCAGAATTACCTAGGTATGATGAATTTGCTCAAAATAATTAACATTTGGAATATCTGACCGCTATCTGTTGCATATTCAGAGACATAACTTACACAAACACTCCATATGTTTTATGTCACCCACTACACACCACAGACACAACCTCCCCAGCTAGCACACACACACACACACATGTAATGTTTATCATGTCCCAACCTGAAACATGCACACACGGCACTACGACCGAACTTACAAAAAACTAGAAATTAGTAAACTCAGAACATACAACCACACACACACACACATGTGCACACAAAAATATGTCGCCTTTAAGTCCCATTGAAACACCGTACCACTCATCTATGAATCTGCAACAGGCAACAGGTTAAAACATACACAGGCTTGAAACAAAAAAGAACCAAGGGATGGTGGTCTGATTAATCGCAAATAACAAAACAAAGCAAATACTGTGCACCTCGATGTCAATGGGAAACTGCGACAGATATGAAAAGAAAAAAATGGGGGTATAATTTAGGGAAAAAGGCCCAAAATGGGTGAAAACTTAGGGATTTTAAGGAGAATGAAAAAGTTTCAGGAGTTCTAGGAATTTTAGGGCCGTAAGAATGCCTGTAAAATGTCAAATCCCCCTGGGTATGCCCGGCCCCCCTACCCTGGGGCTTAATTAACATTGACTGGTGCATAATTGGCAATGGGATGATGACATTGAAGCAAATGATTGGGTGATAATTCTGATACAACTCAAACTCACTTGCAGCTTCCAAAGCCGATGGTCTTCTGTTTGTGTCATTATTAGTACACAGTTGTCTCGTTTTTCTCCTGACGGTTAAATAAAAGACAAAGTATATTAAAGTTTTCTTTATGACTCGGCTGATTTGACATGACAAATTCACAATACAGTACACTGAGTGACTGACACAGCACGTGATCGATGATGCATGTAAAATATTAAAAGAAATCACTTTCTGAATATAAAATTTATGTACCAAGATAAAGTGAGTTTAGTTCCTTACCCTCTGTACAAAATAGAAGCACGGGATATTTTTAAGCGTGGTATATTTCGCCACATTGCTGAACCTCAATTTTTCGAATCATCTGCCAAAAAATCAATGTTCCAGACTCATACCCAGTCCTTCTCAATTGTAAATACTTATCTAGTACCCAGGACCCTCCGACACATGTAGTACATTAAACGCAGTTTTACACAAAGTGCCTATCATATTGAGTCAACGGTTTGAGTATTGAAAATTTGCAAACAATACAGACGCTGAAAATCTAGAAACGTAGAACAAGGAAAATATCATCTGATTTCGATTTAGTCCAAGGGATTTACCGATCTTCCGCATCAAGAACCTTTACTAACAAAGCTGCTGTACTTGACTTGGAAATGGAGCGGCCATTTGTCCGTGATGGCGCGGTAAGTTTTTGGCCAATTT